>SZYD01001515.1:0-76786 GCA_009363875.1 Mikania micrantha | reverse complement strand
CGTATTTTTCTGATTAATTGCTGAATAATTGCTAAAACTGAGGTACGGATTTATTTTCTTTATCTCATAGTATATCTGATTTTGCTTCGTTTCTGTACGGATCCTGTTTAAATAAAAATCATAGTATTTATGATTCTGTAATCGTTTAAATTCCGTTTCTGTATTGTATTCCGATTTGTTATGCCACAATATGATATCGTGTTTCCCTGTTTCGTTTTTCATGCAATAGATCTAGATTATTTTGTACTCATTATTGCATGATCTGATTATAACATTACTTAGTAGTTTAACCACCCTACTGAACCTACTGAACTTCTGATCTGTTACCCGAGCATGCCCCCTACCTGTAAGGATGACTACAGGCCCTTCATGGCGGCAACCATGATGTGGAACCACCCGTGGCGGTTAGTTGAGTTCACGGCGTCTCTATTTACTTATGATAGTACACTTGTGCACCTACTGAATTCTGGAGAGGCGTATGGACTGGTCCTAGGATAATTGTTAACTGTACTTTCTGATTTCTGGGGGATAGTGACGTGTATGCCAACACAACTATCTCATGAGTGTGGTACAGTGGCAGTAGCTACCCTTGAACCTTACACTTTTATACGTACAGTCGGATCGTGGTATATTCTGGGATTTCCCACTATTTCTGACTTATATTATAACCTATATTGTTGTTTCTGAAAGATTATTTTTTATTCAAGTCAGACCACTGTTTACTGTTTCTGTTTCTGTCACTACTCTGTTTCTGGTATCTGTTTATGATTAGTATTTCTCATTACCTTCACCACTTTCTGAACTTCTTTTAATTACTGTTGTTTATCCGTTACTGAGCATTCTTTGGCTCAGCCGTATTTGTTTTGGTGGTGTTTATGTGTCTTGTATAGGTAATCCAGGAAACCAGGCTGGGAATTGAGGGAAGAGATACAAGAGATTATCAAGGACTGATTATAAAATAATGTAATAAACATTATCATAAGACTTTTATTTGTGTCATGGTTGACTTATGTAAGATTTAAATCATATTTAAATATATTTTGGATTGTTGCATTAATTCTGACTCTGTATAAGTGACACGTCAGCCCTAATCAGGTTGGAGTGTTACATTCGGTCACTTGGATTTGATCAAAATCCTGCTAAACTGCTGTTTAATCAAATTCTTCCTGGATTGAATTTCTAACCTCTTGATTCTTGCAAAGAATAGCCTCGTTTTTCGGTCACCACGGATTTAGTCAAACACGCGCTCAACTATTGTTGATTAATTTATTCCTGGATCGAAATAATTTGAACCTCCTATTCTTCTTTTTTCTTTTGTTGAGTAACCTTTGATTGACTTGACTACTTATTATTACGTTCTTTTTAACATGTAAATTAATCCCGTAAAAATTCTGACTTATTTTTTTAAAAAAAACTTTCACTTACAAAAAGCTTGAACTTAAGAATATTACTATGGTATTTTAAGAACCCCTTTTTGAGATCTTTTGAGTTTTGTTTAAATAAAAAACATATTAATACTATGTTTTAAAATAGAAAACCGCAAAAAACAATTAAGATTTCGGAAAATTGACTTTCCTTCTTTTTCTTGTTTAATTCCTTAAAGATATATTCATCGAAAGAAAACTTCCTTCACCCTATTTTTCTTTAACCCACGAAAGTTAGGGAAATAGAGTTTCTCAAACCGAAAGAAAATCCAGAGCGCCTACATGCTTCTTTGGTTCCCGGTGATCCTATATTCATGTGGCTTTCCCTTCTGATTGATCTTCCGATTATCCTTTTGTAAAGATGCTTAAGACATCAAGATGATTAGCAACAATACTTTGTTGAGTCAAATTCCATCTTTGTTCGGTTTCCAATTGTGAAGATTAGACGACAATCATTTTCCGACCGATTACTCGCTCAAACTTTGTCCTTAAAGGTATGTTTTGTATGATTTATGTGATTTATGTGTGTTGATTGTTCACTGTAGTCCTTCGCTGATTTTAGATTATGCTTTATAATCCGTCGATCCTTTGGGAATTTCGGATTTTGTTGTTTTGTTCTTGTGGAATTGGCTCTGATGCCATTTATTAGGTGTTAATCAATGGAACCCATGATATATATGTGATCAACAGATAGAAATATACACACACGAAAAGAGATCTTCGAATGATACACATATTTAACATCCAACCTATTTATAGTCGAAAATATGATAGTTATTTGACAGTTATTTAACTATCATAACTACCTATAACTACTAAACTAACTATAGAATATGTTTGACCTGTGGACATAATAAACATATTTATAACAATCACTAAATTGTTCTTGTATTAAACCCATGATATCAAGCTTAAGTCCAACATGAAGTCTTTTGAATACAAAGTCTAGTTGCACAAAATCAAATAAATTATGTGAACCAATTTGTCAAGATCACCATTGAAAGGTAGACACATAGTGATAATATATTTGGATGCTAGTCCAAATCCTATGAATCAATAACACAACCGCGTAATTTTAATCTCTCATTCAAATTCATAGAACACCAAATAACAATAAGCAAATTAAAACCTTACGATTCCGACTCTAACCACGACTACCACCAAACTTGGTCACAGACGGACCAGCGTTATCACTATAATGAAAATCGCATATAGTAACGACATATCGTCTCTACAAGGTCCACAGTAGGCTAATCATTGTAGCCAAGACAAGTCGGCTCTATCTAGGTCGTCGCAATAATACGAGCTAAAGTGACTAACAGTCGGAGCTATAGAGTGCACTGGCTTTTGAATTATTTTTATTCCCTTTATTTAGAAAAAAAACTTAAAAGTCATTATTATATTAACTTATAGCGACGACGGTTCATCACAATAGCGAATAAATAAAATATAAAGAATGGCCTATAGCTACGACTTGTGGTCGCTATAGCTTAAAGTTCAAAATTTTCAACATCAGCTATAGCGACGACATGTCATCACTATAGCCCTGTATCAATTTTTTTTTTTTTATTTTTTAAATTTATATATTTTTTAACACATGTAAACCTGCCAAATGCAATTTCTAGATTTAAATTTCCAAATACATTCATGCATCCATACCTAAATGATTTAACAAAACAAGACAACAAGTGTTCAACAAACGAACACCAAACAAATATAATTGTACGTTATCCAAATACATTCATCCAACACAAAGTTTCAACAATTTAAAAAGTCAACAACTTTGTCTAATTGCTTTCTTCATCATAATCTTTTCATCTTGTGTGGGGTGATAGGATGAGGTAGGCCCTTGGTTTTCCATCGAAAGGATTTTGTTGATATATTGATGCATCATTTCGTTGATTAGTTGTTGTTCCTCGCAACGTACATTTGATTTTTCCAATTGTTGTTGCAGTTCATTAGTTGGCGCATACATGTGGGGAAGCAAGTCTGGGGTGACACTTTTTATTAGTTCAGCTAACCCCAGGTATATGGCTCGCCGGTGACTTAACGAACATTCAAGAACTTCAACTTCATCAATAGGTGTGTCTTCACCACCTGAGCCAGATTTTGCTGTATTCATTTATTCCCTAATATTTACCTACATTAAAAAAACACAAGACAACATATTTTAATGTTTTAAAAAAATTTGACAGCATAACTGTTGTAAAATGATTACCTAAAATGTATAAAAATATATAATAAATGGCAACAAATCCCAATTCAATCAACAAATACTAAACGAGTCACGATCACCCAAAATGTATAAAAATAGATAATAAATGGAAACATCCAACTAAAGTTTAAATGAGAAAAACATAATACAAGTGAACATTTTTTACTTACCTAGTGTTGTCTGACCATCTGATTATACCACCCCGAGCTCCCTTGAAAGTGCATGTCTCGCCACCCTTCTTTATGTTGTGTCACACATGTTTCCTTAACCTGTAAACAACAAAAATGTATCAAATAATAATTAATAAATCTTTTGATAATATTAATTTATTACGTTGTCATATCGTCTCTACGCATAAGATTGAGTACCTTCATAACTTCCATAACATTGTATAGATCTATTTGCTGAGTTTTTTTAAAGATCGGTTCTTGTAGTTGGAAGTTGTAATTAACTCATCAATAACTCGGACCCATGATTCTGGGTCCATGTCCTTTAGGAAATTGTTCTTTGCTCTCTTAGTTCTTTCATATCCACCTCCTTATGAAAATATTTTTTTTAGCTTTGTTTTATAGTCTTTTTACTAGTTTGCACAATCTGTTTGAATACCAAGCTTTATTCCATCCCAATGCTCAGTGTTTTGGACTTGTTGCATATCATAGTAATGCCATAAAAGTTCATGGGATTAAAAAATAACTAACAACATGAAATTTTAATACAAAAACATTAGTAAGTGTAGTTCCTCTCAACTTGATATGGATCTAATGGTATCAATCACAATACAATGAATCGTGCGGAATCTGACTCAAATGATATGAGTGAAATATATGAAAATATGAAGACTAAATATTGTGCTTGTATTAATATTGATAGTGAATTAAGTACAAGAAACTAGAATCAAAATCTGACAAATCAAAGTCTAGAATTTCATTCAAAAGTCTACATCTAAGTTCGACATTTGAACTATTTATATACTCAACATATAACACCATCAATACTAATAGTATATATGTTATTAATGAATTATATTTTTATCAACACCATTAGGATCGAAAATATAATTAGTCAATATTTACCTTCATTCTAAAAGACAAAACAAGACTAAAAACAAAAAAAACTATTACAAGAAATTACAACTAAAAACAATTCAAAAACATAAAGTCTTCAGTTCAAGAACTCTATACTCTTCATCTTCAATTCAACATCTAAAGCTGATGCTATCAGGGTACTAACAGAATCCCCCTTAGCAACAACTCAGTGTTGGTCTTCCTTCAGCCTATCGAGAAGGTAAATGACTTCCATCAAATATTTGATGCTTGACATAGACATCTATTACTCTCTTGAATTGCATAGCTTCCTCTTGATGATCTTTATGAAACTATATAGTCTTCATTTGTAATTTCTTCTGATCATCTTTAGAAAGATTAATCAAGTGGATTGGATCAAATACACTACAAAACTCCACTTTATTTTTATCTTGAAACACAGCCTCTGAAGTATAACCATCCAAAAACCGTAAGTGTAGATCATTCATAGTAACCGAGTTAAACTTTAATGAAGGAATCATTTTTAAAGATTTCACCGGTTTGAATTCATAAAGAATCCTCCACTTTCTGGTAATCCAATCTAAATTACCAATGACTGAAATTTTCTTCAACTTTTGTGGCTTTAAATACTCGAAAGTCATATTATATACTTCTTTTCTAATGACTTCTTCTATTTTCCAAGCCATATAATCTTTAGTTGAATTTCTTAATTTGAGTTCAGCCAAAACCCTTAATTCACATAAATGGGTTAAAAATCATTATTGTCTTTTTAAGGTTTTGAAATCCATCAAATCTCTTTATTACAAAAACTCTATTTTTAGCCTCAAATTTCTATGCCAAGATTTTTCCAACACATTCAGTTTTATTCTTATAAGCTTTCTACAAACATGGACTCATTGACATAGATATCAATCTCTTTGGTTCTCTGAATTACTTCAATAAGTGTCAAATCTTCATATAGTAGATTTTCATTTGTTTTGACAAACTGTTTTTCAATCAATTAAGATTGAGTAGAATTATTGAAACTTTCAATAACAACTTTTTGAGTAACTTCTTTCATCATTAAATCTTCCCAATCAAGTTCAACAAATAAATCTCTAATCTCCTTTGCAGGATAACATTCACCCTCTTCTAATTCATTATTACTATCATCAACAAGCACTTTGATCATCAAAGACTGATGCTATTTGAAATTCTTCAACATTTAAACTCTTATCAACATCTAATACCAGATCACTATCATCTTCATCTTCAAAATCAAATTGAAAATCTTCATCATCCAAATCAATAAGTGCATCTATCATCATATCATCTTTGCACATTCTCTGCACCCTTATTTGAACCTGATGGCTCCACCTAAGTAACTACTTCAGTAACTGCAGTTATAACTTGTTTGTCTCTAGTCATGGGATCATTGCCAACATTGTCACCATTCCCATGATTTCCACCATGTGACAACCGGTATACGAGCTACCATGAGTCTGAAATCCAAGGGTGTACACAACCATAGTGTAGGAGATTGTGTTACAGGAGTGACGGTAACAGTAATGAAAAACAATCAAAATACACGGATTATCCCTAAAACAGTTAGGAAAATCCATTGAATCACACAAACATTAATCAAAAGAAAAGAGAAACACCTTGTGAGGGAAACCGATGAACAATATCTGAATGGATAACATTTAGGGTAACGATCCAACGAGATATCGGCATAGGTGACGATCCATGCGGATATGTTGTTAGATTTGACACGATAAATGTTGTCTTTACAGTACAAAACAATGTCAGCTTTTAAATTCTAGGTGACTTTTGTATGGATGACGATTCATACAGATGTCAACGTGAGTTTATTAACGCTGACATAAAATAATAACAATTTTAAACAAATTTCACCAAAACAATTTAATAAACAATCAAAATTTTCAAACACACAGCTATTCGTGTGAATGAACCCTCATTCATATGAATAGGTTTATTCAGTGAAGCTTTACAGCCACAGAGTCATTCGGCCGAATGGGAGTCATTCGTACGAATGACTCATTCGTACGAATGACTCATTCGTACGAATGACTCATTCGTGCGACAGGAGAGCTATAAAAGCAACACTTCCGGCTTTTAAACCCATTTTTCACCCAACTCTCTCAACCGAAACCCTCTCTTGGCCATTCGACTTTTCGACCATTTCCATACGAAATCGGACCATTTCACCGTCCAAATCGTGTGTATTTCAACCCCAACACCTCCATTTCAATATTTCAACCATTTTCAACCCATTTAGGTCAAATACGAGCTCCACAGTAAGTATTAGCACAGATCCTTTGCACCAAAACACTCCAAACCGTTTTACCATCAATTTCGACCATAAAAATACCACAAACAACCATCGATTTCAAAAATGGCATTCTTGGTGAATCTGCAGACGAATGAGCTAAACGAAGGGCTCGTTCGTGCGAATGAGAAGCCTTATTCGCCGAGAAAAGTCACCAGAATGAGCAGCTAAACGAATGAGCAATCACACGAATGACATGGACTCATTCGTATGGGATAACCATACGAATGAGAACACATTCGCACGAATGGATCACAAGAATGGGAGTATGCATTCGCATCATTCCATTCGTGTGAATGAAGGCCATTCGCACAAATAGGCCATTCGCACCAAGAGAAGCCCAAAAATGGCTAAGTGTTGAACGTCCTATCATACACCATTCGTATTGATAGAACCAATCTAATCAAGATAAAACGAAATAAAAACACATTTTCCAAAATCACATCAAAACACAGAACACACAACCATCCAACTCCTAACTATCTAATTTATAACATAGGATTCGAATCGAAAGAACATACCGAGTGAGTGCATCGACGACCCATAACCCCAGGTGAGTTCATAGACCTCTTTTTCTTTAACTTATTTCCTTCCAAACCATTTGGGGCTGAGAACATGAACCCTCTTATTCGAATGATCAGCGAGTAAGAGTTATTTTCAAATAATTTCAATAAAAAGATCAACTCTCAACCTTTTATTTGAATGTTATTCGAATAAGTGCATTTTCAATCATTTTACTGAGCGTTCATTGCTCCACTCAACTTTTCCAACTCAACAACAACAAACGAGTTTCAAGGGTTCAAACACAAATCAGCGAGGAGATGTCCGTTGATCACAATAGTTCGAGGCTTTGTTCCCAAACAAGAGGTGAACGGACACGACTCAAGGAATGTGTAGTGCACAATCGAAAACAATCATTTTCATGGGAACCCCCCATCAAAAAAACAACAAACTTTGCATGGTATCTATCTAGGGTAATTCACTAGAGCATGTCTCCACACAACATACACGTCGAGAATTCCCAATTCTCAAGTAAGTCCCTTTAGAGTCATTTACCATTAGTTGACGCGGATCAACCGATGGTAACGTAGATGGTACCATAGGTCTAACCAACCTCCAGTGCCGAGGCTGGTACGTTACACACATACATACGTGAAACAACTACTCGGATTAGTTCCATGGGAACTAATCAATAAGGACATATAAGTTAGGTTTGGTAAATGTTCACATGGGTGATATCACGAACAGACCACACAAACAATAACATGAGTTTTCAAACCAAACAAATGTTCAAGACCTGGTCTTGAATGATTTTCAAACGAGTGCACAACAAACAATGTCAATCAACAATAACTGAGTGTAAACTTTGTGATTTTTAAATAAACAAACCAAACAAGTTTTCCTATATTAGGAGACAAAGCATACACTTGTTTCTCAAGACATTTCATTTACCAAACATCGGTCGAGTCGTGTTGAATAGAGGTACATAAGTGATGAGGTTTGATTTCCATTAAGGACATCCTCGTGGGTCATCAAATAGGTGTTGGGCTCGCGGCCGAGCTTTGGCTCTATGTATGCCCTCTACATAAACTACCTTCGATGATTTGGGATGATGTCAGTAATGAGGTTCAGACTTATACACTTGTGTAATTCATTCGTGTTTTTAACACCATTTACACGCCAATTTCAAAATCAGTGTAAATGGAAAGAGTTTTCATCAAACCTTTTACAAAACCTAACATTTTTAAAACTTATGTGAACTCACCAACCTAGTGTTGACATATTTTACATGTTCTCAGGTGAAGAACAGGTGAAAGCAGGATGAATTTTAGAGAGAGAAAGATAGGATCCCTTAGAGGAACCTACAACTCCAGCATGGAATCTCCCAAGCCACGTCGGCTACAAGATTCAAGACTTGCTCTTTTGCAAGCAATTTTTGTGAGACATTTGGATCCTATCCCAGATGTCCAAGTCAGACTGTAATAGAATTAAATTATGAAACAGTTGTAATTTAATTTTGTTTTATTATTGTATTTTAGTATTTCTCATATCATCATGTGCAATGTAACAATCTGATCACTTCGATTACATCATGCCTCGAGACTATTCCGTACAACGGGTCCCCGAGCCGGCCCGAGGTGTGACACACCATCTCCGTGATCATCATCATCTTTAGATCAATCGAATGGTTTAGATGCTTCAACTCTACAGGTAGTCTCCCCCATGAGTTGAAGAACTTGCCAATTGTTCTTTCAACATCTTGATGTGACTATAATGATCTCCAAAAACATGCATAGAATGATCATGAATACATTGAATAATCTTGTTCATTGCATTCATCCTACCATGAAAAGTGATGAAGGTAGCTAAATCCTTTTTATTTATTCCATCTTGATTTTTCTGACTAGATCCAACTTGAGCTTGTAATAAGCTAAGTTAATGTTGTAAAGGGATAATCAAAGATGTCTGCTTATTTTGATTCTCAACCTGAATTTTTAACTCATTGACATGAGTTTTTAATTGAATATTCTCTTATTGAAGTTCCAATACTTAGGATTGTAAGCTAATCAGCATGGCAAACTATTGTAAGCTAATCAGCATGGCAAACTGTGTAGCAAAGCTATCTATGAAAATGTGATCAAAATGAGGATTGAAAGACAGTGGTTCAGTAGGTTGAAAAGGTGGTGTGGTAAAGGTTGAAACTTGAGTGTTAGGAATGGTTGTAGGTGGAGTAATGGATGTGACTAGAGATGAAGATGGTGAAATAACAGGTGAAATAGATGTTGTAAAAGGATAATCAAAATGAAATTCAGTATTAGAGGGAATGTAATCAAGATCATCATCTTTTGTTGTTCTCCTTTGTCTATTCTCAATTTGACTTTCATCATTTAGGATGTCATCAAATTTTCTTTTTCCTGAAACCTTTTTTCTTATAGATGAAGTATCATCATCAGACTCAAATGTTGAAGCATCATCAACTTGACTTTCAACAGTTTTAACTATATAATCAGCTTTATCTGGAAGTAGCAATGTCAGTAAATTGAACAAAGCAAGTTACTTCAGTATCTGTTGCAATTGGATCTGGTTGAACTGGTTGAGGAGTATCAAAAAATGTTTCCACTGTATCAACTGGAGACTCTGGATGAAACCAAGCATCATTATCTGGTTCCAAATATTTTTCATTGACAACATACCCAAATAGAGGTGTGTCTGAATTATTAACATCTTTCAATGGTCTGCAATCAAAAGATATCCTTTAATTCATATTTGTAATCTTGATTACAGGACCATCTTTATGGATGCCTGAAAGCAAATGGTCAACAATCAAAGCAAGAAACTGGGGATACTGAAGGAAACTCTACTTTTCTGTAGCTGTTATGTAACACCCCGACCGATGTCGGAAACATTGGAGCATCACGAAGTGCAGATTGTTCATAGCACAAGGTATATAGCTGTAAATAATTCAAACGTCACATTCGATTCATCATTTAATTCGAACATTTGATACATTGTTTCAAAATTCAAACCCTAACTATTACATCAATTGAATTAAAAACATTAAACATAAATAAACTCAATCCAAGCTCAATAAATTAGCTAATTTGCATTCCCACCTGAAACATGTTTAAAATCAAGTGTCAACTACAAAGAGTTGGTGAGCTTCACATGTTTAAGCACACACACAAAAAAATAGTTTGATAAAATATAAGTTGTCACATGTGATAATAAGTCAATATGAACTAAAACATGCAATTAAACCATACGTAGGTCAAATAATGTTAACAAATGATGTTTGACCAAGCTGGATTCCTAACAATGCTGAAGTAGTAAACAATCACTACGGAGGACCGAAGTCAACTCAACCAACAGTGGGATGGTCGGTCCAATAAATCTATCATTGTTACTAAATAGTTAAGTTGTGCTCAATGCAAGCTCAAGCTAAGTTCACACTAAAGTTTAGGTCACAAAGCTAAGTTCTAATGTATATAAGTTAAAGATTAGTTCAAAGTTACATGTTTCACCCCAAAAGTTTAAAAACAAGTTAAAGAGCGGCTATGAAGACTCACCTTAATGTATGTGGTGGTCTTTGTAATGAATATCTAGTTATATCTTTTAATGAATGTCTAACAAGTTCAAAGTACACCTAAATAGTTCATTTGTCATAATGTTAACAAACTATGTTTTTCTATGTTTTCTTCTAAGTTCTAAATAGATCACAAGTTCGAGTTTTGAATGGTGGATCTTTTAAACCCATTTCGATTTCGTTGTTGGAGGTTTACTTAAGCTATATGTTTCTAGTTTTTCATGTTTGACACAATATGTTGATTAAAACTTTTGTGGTTTAAAATAATTTATGTTTCAACAAAATACAAAGATATTTATTTTATAGTTTCAAATTTATAATTGATATTATTAAATCATTTTTCTAGGTATGAATTTAGCATAACATATTTTAAATATAAACATGAAATATTAAGTTGTAAAAAAAACTTTACTAAATGTTATTTGAATATTATAATATATATAATATATAATATATATATATATATATATATACACACACACACACACACTATAGAATGTCTAAGAAAAATCTAAAGTTTATAAAGATTCTTTGAAGGAAGATTTACATAAATATGTGTGTATTATCTTTATTTATGTTTATAACATAAGCAACTCAAAAATACTTTATAAAGCACTTGTATAAAATAAATGTATATATATTTATTATATATAAATGTATAAAGTTTACATTAAACTATTGAGTTATTTTATATATTTTAGTTAACAAAAATGATATATTTTATTTTTAAAGTTTTTGCATTAAAATAAACAAAGAAAAACATTAAGTTTAAGTAAATAAATTTAGTTTATATTATAAAAATAAATTTAAAATGTTTTGTTCTGTTTCTATTTAACAAAGTTTATTGTTTTAGAAATTTTTCTGAAAAAATATGGTATGATATAGCTCTAAACTAAAACTTGTTCACTGGTTCGAAAATCGCCCACGCACGGACTAGAACCCGCGATATGTTACTCGAACACCACAAAAGTTTACCAGTTGAACCAAAGGCCTGATCCGCAAAAGGATTCCTTCCAAAATTGTTTTAACATAGGCCGAGACCTTCCCTCCAAATCAGTTGGTTTAAAACCCGAAAACCCTAATCCTTTTCCCTTAAATTCGATCGAACACGAATTTGATTCTTTCAAAAACCATAGGGCTTTTGTTTTAGATCAAAAGACAAATTGAATGATGTAAGAAAAGCTTACCTTTACTTGTGATTTGATGGGTTTCGATCGAGAGAGACAAAGTCGAGCGACCTAGGCTTCCACATTCAATTCTTCCAGGATTAGCAGTTCGTGAGGGTTGTTTGTTCTTACAGACTTGTTCGAGATGATCTCGTGAGTGTTTTGATTGATTTAATTTGATTTATATACACGTATGAGTGAATTCACGCGTTTTGTTTGTATTTTTGGTAATGGTTTTTGAATTATATGATATCAATTCGTTCAATCGGTGATTGAGAATGATTTACGCTCTTAAAACCTTGCCATAATCGGTCCTAGTTAGCTGTAAAAAGCGTTAGAATGAGTTGTTTATGTATACGGATCTAACAAATGGATGTAGGTCGACCAAGAGGTTGAACGGGTAGGAGATGGGTGGAGGGGATAAGAACTTTAAGGATTTGTCAGCTTTGGTCACTCCCTGTTTTCCTTTTAATACCAGTTTTGAAATTGTCAAATTTTACCCTCAACTTTATAAAATCATGATTTTTAATTTGGTATAATTTGGTTTAAATTATTTAAACTTTATAAAATAGTATAACTAAATAAGTTATATCTTTATGATATTTTGAATAATTACCCAAAGTTTATTTGTAATATTAATTTAAAGTTTATGAAATTTAATTATTATTAAAGTATATAAAATTTCATAAATGTTTTATTTATTTAATATAGTGTTTTGTGATGTTTACTAAAATTTTATAATTAAAATTTATTAATTTGTTAAAGTTATGTATTTACAAATAAGTTCTAACCCTTTTTTTTAAAAAAAAATATGTTTTTGCTTCATATTTTTAACTTGTGTAATTTTAAATAATTACATATATATTTAATCATATACATATATATATATATATATATATACACATATATTTATAACTATACCTATATATGTATAAAAATCATATATGAAAATTTTAAACGATGTCATAATTTATTTAATTAATGTAATTGTTTTTTACAAATCACATAAATGATACATGTTATTTTTTTAACCATACAATCGAATATGAACTGACAAATGTTAAATGGTTTATTCAACATTTGAGCAGCTAAAGCACATTGAAATGGTTTGGATAATGTATCCACCCCTGATTTTCTATTGGAGAGACACATGATACAAATATGGAACACATACCTCCACTGTCCAAAAAGATTATTCTTGGCCAAGTTAGAAGTAGTGACATCTCCATTATATCCCATAAGATTAAAGGCACCAAAAATAAGTTCATTGGGAAGAGTCACTAGGTCGTCATCTTGATTAGAAAATTGAAGGGCAGCTCTTACATCAACAACAAAAAATTGAAAAGTCACTCCATTGATCTTGGATTTCAGCAGTGGGGGTTTAGAAGTACAATTATGCTCGGCATTCTCCCAGTAAGAAGTAATGTGACTGATACATATCACAGGATTTGCAGAGATTGCATGAAAAATTCTTGATCTTTTGAGAAAATAGATCATATTCACGAACAAAGATGCTTCTTAAAACTTGATCTAGTAAAGTAATGACGTTGTGTTTGTGATTATACATTCTTTGACCTGAAAAACTAAGAAAATTAAAAAAACAACATTAGACTAAAACAAAATAAAAAGTGAACATTTAAAAAAAATGCTAAGTATAGATTTGTCGATACTAATTGTATCGACACTATCAGTATTGTCGATATTGATAGTATCGATATTGGTAATATCGATACCATACTTGTGAAAATTCAATTTAATTCCATCGATACTATTAGTATCGATGGAAACTGAAACCGTCGATACTAATAGTATCGATGGATGAACACCTCAGAGTTTTAAATTTTCTTTTCAAAAGATTGTGATAAGATTTGAACATATTTCATTCAAACAAGCTCGATCAACATATTTGAAACAAAAGCCCCATACAATTTGATACTAATGAAGCTTGATTAAATGAAAAACTTTGAAAGTTCAACTTCACAATCAATATGTAAGTTTGAATAGATAGATCATCAATGATTACCAGCCATTTTGTTCTAAAAGAAGTTCCGAACACTATAATCAAAAAGAAAAACACAGAAACTTGCAACTAAACAGAATCAATGAAAGAACTTGAGAGAAAAACCGAAAGCTATTGATACTGATAGTGTCCACAAATTAGTCATTTATCCTGTAGGTCCCTTGAACTGTCAAGATCCAAACTTTATCAGCTCAATCAACGCGAAATGCTTCTAATATGTGCAGAATCCATGTTAGAAGATATAAATGTAATAGAAAAGTGAATTTCTATTATAAAAAGTGAACTTTTTACAAACTACTTCAATGCGTCTAGAAGTGTCTACCTCGGGATTCGCAACCCTAGAGCAGTATACAATGTGTCTATTTATACTATCCTAGGAGTATTCAAACCTATGTACACGAAATGTAAAGTACACGAAACTTAAAAGTTCTCGAAATACATAGTACACGAAAATTGTAAAACTTGGTCTTCATTTTGTCTCGACTGGATTTTGTTAGTCTTCGTCTTCAGATTGGGCTCTACAAACTCCCCCTAGACTGATGAAATCAATTGATAGCAAGTGTGACTTGATGAGGGCCTTTACCAGCATAAAGCTTATGAGCCGTCGCCAACGCAACGACTTTAGTGAATGGCTTTACCTCCTGATCATAACCGCCATAGGCGCGTATGGGGTTCTTGTGAAGTACGGTGATGTCATCCTTCCCGAACATAAGCAAGTCCATTGGGTCCAGAATGATATTGTCGCCTGACTTGTCTCGCACAATACCTGTTGCAAAAGTAATTTTGTTGAAGTACCAGAAGGTGAAGTTGTGGAGTGAGTTATCAGGCTCCCTTGAGTAAACTGGGACTGCTTTCTCTGTCTTTGGAGGAGGATACTTAACATAAATCCATAGCTCTTTCTTAACAGGATCCAGAACGCACTTAGACACAAATCTTCTTCCCTTTGCTGTCTTCATCACTAGGAAGTTGTTATCGCATCGATCCTTTAAGAACTTGGCAAACAGGTCAGCCTGACTGTCATTGGAGAGGTTGATGAATATGACGTTGTTGATACTTCGCAGAACACTCTTTGGCATTGAGCAGAAATCTTTAGGTCTCTTGAAATACTTCAATTTCCCATTAAACCTCTTGAGCAGGTATAGCTTCTTGTCATGATCATACATCTAGCTAACGATTGTGGATCTGTCATTGCGGACGGTAAAAAGGTCTTTGGAGCTGGCAATGTACGTCACATCATTATTCTCCACATCTTCATCCTTGTCTTTAGAAATCCAATTCTGTTGCACCTTAGTTGGAGCAGGAGTCCAATCCGTCTTTCTGTCAAACTAGCTCTTAATGACTGTTTTGAGAGAGGTGACCTCCTGTCCTTGGGCATCGATGTATTTGTGAGCATACAAATAGTCTACATACGAGTCTATGGAGACGTTACCGAGTATAATGTTTTCTGGTTCTTCTTCCAAAGATGCTCCAGTGGAAGATCCAAGTAACTCTCCACACTCTTGTTCACAAACAACGTCAAACACGGAATCCATAGAAACATCTGCTAACATATCTCCAAGTCCTACATTCTTCATTTCTTCACCAAGACCCTCAAAGTAAAAGTCTTCAGGAAGATCCCCAGATAGACAGTCATCAAGATTATTGGAGGGTTTGCTTGAAGAAGAAGGGTTTCCAGTGTTATCACCACCTTGATCATTAGTGGGCTCATCATCTTTCTTGCTCGGGCCCTCTTTGCCCTGATCATCACCTTTATCATCGCCATCATCATCATCACCATCATCTTTCTTTTTCGAATCCTTGTCATCATCCTCTTTGTCTTTACCTTCTTTTTCTTCCTCTTTTTCCTTTTCTTTATCATCATCAATCTTTTCTTCTTGAACGACAGGCTTAGATCTTTTAAGTACTTTGATCTCTTTCTTCAACTCTGTATTCTCTTTGTATGCTCACAAATAGTCTACATACAAATAGTCCTTGGGCATACGATGTATTTGTGCATTTAGTCATGTAGTCGTGAACAGTGTTAGAACAGTGTGTGTCCATATTCAGTTATCAATGTGAATCATGTGTCATTATGTGCTTGTGTGTTAGAATCTTTATCATTTAACAAGTATGTATTATTTATTTACAGTCGATTTCACTAGGCAAGAACAGTAACTGGTTATATCGAAACAGTGGTGGGCAGCGAGAGTGAGCCCTATATATATACTGAGTTCGGTGTAACAGGTTAGTGTTAGTGCGTAGTGTCGAGACGAATATTATAACAATTAATTAATTCAACAAGAATCGTAATACGTAAGCGAGACTGAGTATAGTTATGGGTGACGATCCATAATGATACGAATGTTGAACTTATAATTATGATTAAACGACTTTAAATAATTAATACGATCGAAAAACGTACGCGATTGCGGGTATACACGTAATTGTAAATGTTTAACGATCTGACAACGCACGAAGAGTAAAAATAATTATATTAATTATTTTATATTTTTACAATTTTGAAACTCATCATTTAAATGAGTTTAACAACTCTTTTATTTTTTAAACCGCGTAAAATACGCGTTACGTTCAGGAAACGCGAACCGAGCGACCGAAACGGACCCGAATACCACACGGGCTATAAAAGCCCTAAAGATGGTGATTTTCTCATTTAATACCTCAACAACCATTTCTCTCTCTAAAAATCCCGTATACCCTCTCTCTCTCTAGAAAACCGAACATCAAACGCGCGTATCTTCTTCGTTTCTCGACGGATTTTGGTGTTCTTGGTGTCCACACGTAGCTCTCAACATTATCTACACGAAAGTACAAGAAATCAGCGAGATCAGCCGGCCAAAGACGAGGTATGATCGATTGAAAAATCTGGAAATTAGGGTTTTCTATATGTGTGTGCTTAAAATCGATACTTAGCCGGTTCTAGCACCCCCTCTCCATTTTCGCACCTGTAGTAACACCCTACGATGTTAGAATAACATGGATCGTGGTCTGGAACTGAACATTTGGTGAAGATGAAGCTGCAAGTCGACAGGTTCGCTGGGGGTTATGGAGCCGAACCCTGATGAAGGCAACGAACCTTCATACTGCTGACAATGGCGAACCCTGCATCAGCAACGAACCAATGGTTCGTTGATCCTAACCCAGAAGAACCCTGAGGTGCTTCACGAACTATCACGAACCCTTAGTCTATGGCGAAGCTTCACGAACCCTTGCATAGAACCGAACCATTTCAGGTTTCCTCGGCCGAACCCAAACCCTAAACGAACCTTGCATGGTTCGCTGCATGCACGTCTGAACCCTGGGAAGTCCCTCACGAGCCTTCACCGAACCTTGAATGTTCAACGAACCCATGTGGTCACTTAGCAACGAACCATGCAAGCCATCTCAAGAGAGCCGAACCTTGTTATGCGCGTTGGCCGAACCCTTGGCTATCACCAGCTTCACGAACCTAGGCCCTTGAACCCAATAGGTTCGCTGCCTATGTTGGCAGCCCAAGTTCAACTCGGCCCAATCCGGTTCTTCAAGGCCCAATTTCATTAACACTTGGCCCATAGGTTTCAACTAAGCACAATAGAGTTAAATTGGCCCATCATGGTTTAATTGGCCCGATATTGTCTTAGAAACTTGTGTGGTTTACATACACATTAGTGGGCCCAATTAAATTCTTTAGGCCTAATCCAAGCCCATTAGGCTCACTATTATCCTAATAGGCCCAACCTCACATACAATTGGCCCATTGTTAACCTAAGTGGCCCATGGACTCGGGTTAAGGACCACCATGGTTTCATGGGCTTAAGGCCCAATGTGAGGCCCTCGATTATGACAATTGTGAATTGATCATAAATGGGTTAAGTTAGTAACTCAACAATAATCATGAAGATCAATTCACAATCACAAGACTTAAAACAATTGGAACATTTATCACAAAACATGGTAATCAATGGCTATCAAATTCTCAAACAATTATCATTTTATGCATAAGGTTTATGCACAATGGAACATTTCATATGCGTTTCTTGGACCCATGATCAATCAAGTGATTCAAATCATAACTTTCAAGTTTGCTTAACAATCGTAATCATGAGAACAAGTTATCAAGTGTTAATCATTTTCAAGAGAACACAAGTCAATCAATGAATCAAAGTCTATACAATTATAAATCCTATATCTTATGTATGATTACAATGTTATAGGAAACAATTAGAAGTCCTGTTTGCTACTTGCTATCTGTTTTAGTTCAGAGTCTACTGCAGACAGGTGAGAACTTTAGCCCCTCTTTTACTGTTTTATAACTGTTTTGGGGTGGAACACGTGATCAAACCAGTTGTTTACAATTGTACTTCATTACACAAGATGTACGTATTCTTTTAAACATTGCAGGTTCATTTTACGAATCCAAGGGATTCATCAACTGTTTTAAAGGAATTATCAATCATTAAACACTTTTCACTAAAAAAGGTTTTATCAAGAATCTTTGAACTGTTTTGTAACTGATTTACTCAAATGTATAAATAAAGGATTTTATAAACTCTTTTGTTATAAACCTTGTAGTTACACAAGGTCACAATTTTATGGTATTCAATTCAAGTGGTTCACATCATGGTAATCAAATCAAGTGGTTCACATCATGGTATTCAAATCAAGTGGTTCACATCATGGTATTCAAATCAAGTGGTTCACATCATGGTATTCAAATCAAGTGGTTCATTTCATGGTATTCAAAACAAAGGATTTAATTCGTGGAATTAAATCTAGGTTTTCAATTCATGTTATCAAATAAGGCATTAACACATCCGGTTAAAGTAAGGTTCAGAAACATGGTGTCTATTGTTGTAAACAAACTTGTAAAAGCATCAAGTATCATATTCATTAGCGTTAGTACTGGGTGATCACAACAAGGGAAAGCGGACACACACATTGGGGCAGGCCGATTGCTGCAGTTAGTTTTTAAATCTGTTTTATAAACTAACTGCAGATTTCGGTTACATATGGTTTTATCAAAATTGCTATACATAATCTAACTCCAAACGTGGTTTGGGACTTGATATTATATGTTGGCTTCGTGCGAACAGTGATTGGACTGTTTACACTCATTTTCTTACTTGATGTTAGTTTGGGTTGCAGCTCATCCGTGTGAATCTTATGTTGCTTTAACTTACCTATGCCTTATATCATATACTCATGTTTACAAATGATTAAACCTATTGTTCTCACCAACTACGTCTGTAGTTGACAGTTACTTTTCACGTGTTTCAGGTAATCAGGTTTAAGACATTTTCAGGGACAACTAAGGAGACCATTCTAAGATAGAACAAGATGAAGAAACATGCTAGGATGGATTAGAAACACACAAAATCCTAATTGTTTAATTGTCTTGTTTGGAGTCTTATTTTGTAACTATATTTTGGGTCTGTAGTTGTCTTTCTTTTGGTAGATAGAATGTCTGTAACTAAACAATTGTCTAAACATTATGCAACTTAGTAATCCATTGTGGTTGTTCTTATTCAATACTTGTGCATGATTCAACTGATCATACGTCACCGCGCCGTGGATTCCGCACGCGGCGCAGGGGTGTGACAGGTTGGTATCAGAGCCAAGGTTGTAGAGAACTAGGAAAAACCCAATGTTTAATGACCTAGACTATAACCTAAGCTACCCAATAGGACTAAGTGCTATAGGCTTGAGGAACTTAGGAGCTAAGTAACTTAAGTGAGCATTAAGTCTACAATAAGCTTGAAAGATCTTAGGGATATTTTACCAAGATTAGATATCGAGTCAAAGAATTTGAATCGGATTTCTATAATTTTAGAAACCGAATTAAATTCTCACACATATGCATTTAAGGATTTCAGAGGCAAGGATCTGTATTCTTAATATCCTTGATCTGAAATTCTCACACAGAGATCATTATAGGATTTAGAGGCAAAGATTGGTATCTTTGATCTAAAGTCCTTGTCATATTCATTATGGGATTTAGAGGCAAAGATCTATTAATTTAGTATCTTTGATCTAAGATCCTTGTCATAATCATTATAGGATTTAGAGGCAAAGATTGATATCTTTGATCTAAAGTCCTTGTCATATTCATTATGGGATTTAGAGGCAAAGATCTATTAATTTAGTATCTTTGATCTAAGATCCTTGTCATATTCATTATAGGAATTCAAATGTCAAGATCTATTAATTTAGAGTCTTGATTTGAAATCCTTGTCATGCTCATTATAGGAATTCAAAGGTCAAGAACTATTAATTTAGAATCTTGATTTGAAATCCTTGTCATTGTTATCATTGTTATCATTATCAGGTGTTCATTATCATAGGAACTTTATAACTTAGAATCTGTGTAACAGTATTCTTTAGTTGAAGTTCCCACAAGAGATCATTATACTCGATACTGTAAGTATTGAGAACCTAGGTTAATTAACCTAGGACACACATGCAGAAACCTAAGGTTTTAATTTCTAAGTAAATTAAGAACCATGGTTTACATAATCATCATCATAGTCACAGAACAAGAGGCAATCATGAAACAATCATAATCAATCAACAGTTGGAATCTTAGCCCCAAATATAGACGACGGATTAACGCTGACGTGTTGAGGTAAGTGGTGGGTCGGTGAGAGCTTACCCTATATATAAGCTTATTTCAGTATGTTAGGGGGGATCCGGCGTTTGTATTTGGAGTGAGGATTCGGGATCAACTGGACACATGGATCATTAGTCAAACACATGGGATACAAACATTTGGGAAACAATCATTGGTGAATCAAATCAAAGTGCAATTCAAACTTGGATGAACCAAACATTATGGTGAATCAATCAAGTTGTGAACATTCTGTAAATGTAAACCTTAAGTGAAATTCTTAAGTGATTACATCATTAGTACTTACTGACATAGGTTAACAGGAAAGTGTAGAACACACGTATGACTTAGTTCTACATGTTAACAACTGTTAGTAGGTGCACGCATAACATAATCATAGTTCAATCATGGAATCAATCATAGTTCAAGTTGATCAAAGATCATGGGATTCTTAATCAATGGAACACACTTGCAAATCAGTACAAACGTGATGCCAAATGCTAGCAAGGGCATGATCGTGGTATACCGAAACGGTGGTGGGCAGCGAGAGGGAGCCCTATATATAAGCTATTTTCGGTATATCGGGAGAGTGTCAGTGTGGTTTGGTGGAGAGATCATGGAACATCGTACATATTCACATGATAAGTATGCAAATAAGTTGATAACTTATACGTGTACTGGATCATATTACAATTGAATGATAATACTAGTAGTATGGATATATTACTGACCTTATCATGAAAATTCAATTGTATCCTTCCTCATTACTGACCCACTTGTGGCTTCTATTCGTAGAATGCCTCCCCGACGTGATCCTCACGGAGGGGGTTCAACAAGTGGCAACGACGATGAGATCAACAAGATTGCTCGAGCTATCGCGGTTCATATGCGGGATGTGATCCCGGGTATGGTCACTGATATTACCCAGAATCTTCGGGGAAGTACCGGTGATTCTGCACACAACTCAAATGCCACTAACGCTGGAACTGCTAACTTTACTTTCAAGCAGTTCAACGATGCTAAGCCTCCTAAGTACTCTGGTACCGAGGGAGCTACCGGCCTACTGCAATGGCTGGAAAGCATTGAAGACATTCTCGACTTCACTGGATGTCCTGAGAATCTGAAGGTCAAAATGGCCTCAAGCGCTTTTCACAAAGGTGCACTCACCTGGTGGAATTCTGAGAAGAACACCAGAGGACGTGAAGTTGCATTAGCCTTACCGTGGGACGGTTTCAAGAATTTACTCGTGGAAAAGTTTTGTCCACGTCATGAACTGAAGAAACTCGAGGTAGAGATGTGGAATCTGGTGCAAGATAGTGGAGAGAACGCAAAGTATACAACTCGATTCCATGAGTTGTGCATTCTGGTACCCCATTTGGTTACTCCTCTATCCCGCAGGATAGAGAAATACATTGAAGGTCTACCGTTAGTAGTCAGGGGAACTGTCATGGGTAATAACCCTACTACTCTAGAGGCGGCGATTCAACTTGGTGCTACTCTTACTGAAGAGTATGTGAAATCTGGTGTGCTCACCCGAAAGGGATTCAAGAGAGCACAATTGAAGAAGGCAAGAAGCCTGAACAGCACCATCCCAAGAGGAAAAGCAAAAGACAATCAAGAACTTTGCAGCGTTGACTGCAGCTGCTACTACTCATGCCACACCTATCACTGCTATGCCACAACCAGCAAATGCCAGAAAGCCTTATACTGGCCAGTTTCCACTTTGCACCAAATGCCAGTATCATCATCTGCCCAACACTCCATGCAAGAAGTGTCTCAAATGTGGGCGTATGGGACACTTTGCAGCTACTTGTAGATCTACTCATCTTGCTGCTGCAACAACTGCTACCACTACCACTGCTGCTACAGGTGGAAGAGCCTGTTATAATTGTGGAGCAGAGGGACACTTCAGAAATCAGTGTCCAAAACTCAACAACAATACCGCTGCTGCTCGTGCTTTTGTCATTGGAACTGCTGAAGCACGTGAAGAGCCGGCAGTCATCACGGGTACATTTCTTATCAATGATCATTATGTTCCTATCATATTTGATACTGGTGCCGATAAAAGTTTTATCTCTACTCATATTGCTTCTTTGCTTAATATGCAACTATCCACACTTACTGCTCCTTATACTGTAGAAGTAGCGAATGGTAAGACCATAGTTGTAGATTCCATAATTCATGCTTGTGAGCTAAGATTAAATGACCATCTCTTTTCCATCGATCTCATTCCTATGACTCTCGGAAGCTTCGAAGTTGTAGTAGGAATGGATTGGTTATCCAAAAACAATGCTGAAATCGTATGCTCGGAGAAACTTATCCGAATCCCCTTACCGTCCGGCGAAACGATGATAGTCTACGGCGAGAAACCATGCCGAGGATTGAAGATTGTATCGTGCATCAAGGCGAGGAAGTACTTGAAGAAGAAATATTATGCTTTCCTAGCTCATGTAGTGGAAAAGAAACCTGAAAAGAAAGCAGTTGGAGATGTTCCAGTTATCAAAGATTATCCAGACGTATTTCCAGAAGACTTGCCTGGACTACCACCAGTCCGACAAGTGGAGTTTAGAATTGATCTCGTCCCTGGAGCAAACCCAGTGGCGAAGTCACCGTATCGATTAGCACCGTCTGAGATGCAAGAACTGTCTAGTCAGCTTCAAGAACTTTTAGACAAAGGTTTCATAAGACCGAGTTTCTCTCCATGGGGAGCTCCGGTTCTCTTTGTCAAAAAGAAAGACGGTTCATTTCGTATGTGCATCGACTATCGTGAGTTGAACAAGTTGACAATCAAGAATAGATATCCTCTGCCCAGGATCGATGATCTGTTTGATCAATTACAGGGAGCAACTTGCTTCTCTAAGATTGACTTACGATCTGGATATCATCAGTTAAGAGTAAATGATGAGGATATACCAAAGACGGCATTTAGGACTCGATATGGACACTATGAGTTTGTGGTTATGCCATTTGGGCTGACCAATGCACCCGCAGTGTTCATGGACTTGATGAATCGAGTCTGCAGGCCTTACTTGGATCAGTTTGTTATCGTCTTTATTGATGATATACTGATTTATTCCAAGTCAGAACAAGAGCACGAGGATCATTTGAGGAAAGTCTTAGAGTTACTAAGAACTGAACAACTATATGCTAAATTCTCAAAATGTGAGTTTTGGCTAAAGGAAGTTCACTTCTTAGGACATGTCATCAACAAGGATGGAATACATGTAGATCCAGCAAAGATTGAGGCGATTAAGAACTGGACTACTCCATCTACTCCAACAGAGATTCGTTCATTTCTGGGTCTGGCGGGCTATTACAGGAGATTCATTGCGAATTTCTCTAAGCTTGCCTTGCCACTTACCACTTTGACTCAGAAAAGTCAAGCGTTTATATGGGGACAGAAACAGGAAGATGCATTTCAACTTCTTAAACAGAAGTTATGCAACTCCCCTATCCTTAGTCTCCCAGAAGGCAGTGATGATTTCATTGTCTACTGTGATGCTTCAAATCTTGGACTCGGTTGTGTACTTATGCAACGGGACAAGGTCATTGCTTATGCTTCAAGACAACTTAAGGTTCACGAGAAGAATTACACTACTCATGACCTTGAGTTAGGGGCTGTGGTCTTTGCATTGAAGATTTGGAGACACTACCTGTATGGTACTAAATGTGTTATCTATACAGACCACAAGAGCCTACAACACATTCTAAATCAGAAAGAACTCAACATGAGACAACGGCGTTGGGTTGAGCTTCTAACTGATTACGACTGTGAGATTCGTTACCATCCGGGTAAAGCCAATGTGGTGGCGGATGCTCTTAGTCGCAAGGAACCAGTCAAACCAATTCGTGTAAGAGCCATGGAGATCAACACACAGCCAAACTTGAAAGACTTGATTCGTATTGCACAAAACAAGTAGTAACAAACAATCAACTCAAGACAGACTTGGATTGTGGTATTGAGAAGAAACTAGAACCTCGAGCTGATGGGGTGTTATATCTCAACGGCCGCATTTGGATTCCAAAGTCTGAAGACTTGCGCACACTCATCTGTGATGAGGCTCATAAGTCGCGATACTCAGTTCATCCTGGAGCCGACAAGATGTATCAGGACTTGAGGACATCTTACTGGTGGCCGGGAATGAAGAAAGACATAGCACTGTACGTGGGAAAATGTCTTACCAGTTCAAAAGTCAAAGCAGAACATCAAAAGCCTTCGGGACTTCTACAGCAACCTGAAATTCCTCAATGGAAATGGGAACAAATTTCCATGGATTTCATAACAAAGTTGCCGAGAACTCCGCGAGGTTACGATTCGATTTGGGTGATCGTTGATCGACTCACCAAATCTGCTCATTTTCTCCCGATCCGAGAGGATTACAAGATGGAGAAATTATCCACATTGTACATCAACGAAATCATTGCACGTCATGGTACACCAACATCAATCATATCTGATCGTGATAGTCGTTTCACTTCTCGCTTTTGGCAATCATTGCAAAAGGCTTTGGGAACGCGTGTTAATCTTAGCACGGCGTATCATCCTCAAACCGACGGCCAAAGCGAAAGGACTATCCAAACACTTGAAGACATGCTTCGTTCTTGTGTCATTGACTTCGGTGGAAGTTGGGACACTCATCTCCCACTCATTGAGTTTTCATATAACAATAGCTATCATACGAGCATTCAATGTGCACCATTCGAAGCTCTATATGGTAGAAAGTGCCGATCACCGGTCTGTTGGACCGAGATTGGTGACTCACAGGTCGTAGGACCAGAACTCATTCAGGAAACATCAGACAAGATCACAATCATTCAGTCACGGCTTAAGGCCGCACGAGATCGGCAGAAGAGTTATGCTGATCGACGTCGGAAACCGCTTGAGTTTCAAGTCGGTGACCGAGTCTTACTCAAGGTTTCTCCCTGGAAAGGCGTTGTCCGATTCGGGAAGAAAGGGAAACTTGCACCAAGGTACGTTGGACCTTTTGAGATCCTGGAACGGATTGGTCCCGTAGCCTACAAACTCAAACTTCCAGTGGAGCTAAGCAATATTCATGATACTTTTCATGTATCAAATCTTAAGAAATGCTTAGCGGATCATGATGTTCAGATTCCACTGGAAGACATACAGATTCAGAACAACATGCAATTCATAGAACGTCCAGTTGAGATCATGGATCATGGGGTCAAGAAACTTAAACGCAGCCGTATCCCGATCGTAAAGGTACGATGGGAGGGCAAACGCGGTGCTGAGTTCACCTGGGAACGTGAAGACCAGATGAAGCTTAAGTACCCTCATCTTTTTACAGTATCTTCGGCTAGTTAATTTCGGGACGAAATTCCCTTAACTAGGGGAGACTGTAACATTTGTGCATTTAGTCATGTAGTCGTGAACAGTGTTAGAACAGTGTGTGTCCATATTCAGTTATCAATGTGAATCATGTGTCATTATGTGCTTGTGTGTTAGAATCTTTATCATTTAACAAGTATGTATTATTTATTTACAGTCGATTTCACTAGGCAAGAACAGTAACTGGTTATATCGAAACAGTGGTGGGCAGCGAGAGTGAGCCCTATATATATACTGAGTTCAGTGTAACAGGTTAGTGTTAGTGCGTAGTGTCGAGACGAATATTATAACAATTAATTAATTCAACAAGAATCGTAATACGTAAGCGAGACTGAGTATAGTTATGGGTGACGATCCATAATGATACGAATGTTGAACTTATAATTATGATTAAACGACTTTAAATAATTAATACGATCGAAAAACGTACGCGATTGCGGGTATACACGTAATTGTAAATGTTTAACGATCTGACAACGCACGAAGAGTAAAAATAATTATATTAATTATTTTATATTTTTACAATTTTGAAACTCATCATTTAAAT
The DNA here is from genome assembly GCA_009363875.1 of Mikania micrantha. Classification (NCBI taxonomy): domain Eukaryota; kingdom Viridiplantae; phylum Streptophyta; class Magnoliopsida; order Asterales; family Asteraceae; genus Mikania; species Mikania micrantha. Next base: position 50,028 of record SZYD01001515.1, on the reverse strand, counting down.
GAGTTTAACAACTCTTTTATTTTTTAAACCGCGTAAAATACGCGTTACGTTCCGGAAACGCGAACCGAGCGACCGAAACGGACCCGAATACCACACGGGCTATAAAAGCCCTAAAGATGGTGATTTTCTCATTTAATACCTCAACAACCATTTCTCTCTCTAAAAATCCCGTATACCGTCTCTCTCTCTAGAAAACCGAACTTCAAACGCGCGTATCTTCTTCGTTTCTCGACGGATTTTGGTGTTCTTGGTGTCCACACGTAGCTCTCAACATTATCTACACGAAAGTACAAGAAATCAGCGAGATCAGCCGGCCAAAGACGAGGTATGATCGATTGAAAAATCTGGAAATTAGGGTTTTCTATATGTGTGTGCTTAAAAATCGATACTTAGCCGGTTCTAGCACCCCCTCTCCATTTTCGCACCTGTAGTAACACCCTACGATGTTAGAATAACATGGATCGTGGTCTGGAACTGAACATTTGGTGAAGATGAAGCTGCAAGTCGACAGGTTCGCTGGGGGTTATGGAGCCGAACCCTGATGAAGGCAACGAACCTTCATACTGCTGACAATGGCGAACCCTGCATCAGCAACGAACCAATGGTTCGTTGATCCTAACCCAGACGAACCCTGAGGTGCTTCACGAACTATCACGAACCCTTGCATAGAACCGAACCATTTCAGGTTTCCTCGGCCGAACCCAAACCCTAAACGAACCTTGCATGGTTCGCTGCATGCACGTCTGAACCCTGGGAAGTCCCTCACGAGCCTTCACCGAACCTTGAATGTTCAACGAACCCATGTGGTCACTTAGCAACGAACCATGCAAGCCATCTCAAGAGAGCCGAACCTTGTTATGCGCGTTGGCCGAACCCTTGGCTATCACCAGCTTCACGAACCTAGGCCCTTGAACCCAATAGGTTCGCTGCCTATGTTGGCAGCCCAAGTTCAACTCGGCCCAATCCGGTTCTTCAAGGCCCAATTTCATTAACACTTGGCCCATAGGTTTCAACTAAGCACTATAGAGTTAAATTGGCCCATCATGGTTTAATTGGCCCGATATTGTCTTAGAAACTTGTGTGGTTTACATACACATTAGTGGGCCCAATTAAATTCTTTAGGCCTAATCCAAGCCCATTAGGCTCACTATTATCCTAATAGGCCCAACCTCACATACAATTGGCCCATTGTTAACCTAAGTGGCCCATGGACTCGGGTTAAGGACCACCATGGTTTCATGGGCTTAAGGCCCAATGTGAGGCCCTCGATTATGACAATTGTGAATTGATCATAAATGGGTTAAGTTAGTAACTCAACAATAATCATGAAGATCAATTCACAATCACAAGACTTAAAACAATTGGAACATTTTATCACAAAACATGGTAATCAATGGCTATCAAATTCTCAAACAATTATCATTTTATGCATAAGGTTTATGCACAATGGAACATTTCATATGCGTTTCTTGGACCCATGATCAATCAAGTGATTCAAATCATAACTTTCAAGTTTGCTTAACAATCGTAATCATGAGAACAAGTTATCAAGTGTTAATCATTTTCAAGAGAACACAAGTCAATCAATGAATCAAAGTCTATACAATTATAAATCCTATATCTTATGTATGATTACAATGTTATAGGAAACAATTAGAAGTCCTGTTTGCTACTTGCTATCTGTTTTAGTTCAGAGTCTACTGCAGACAGGTGAGAACTTTAGCCCCTCTTTTACTGTTTTATAACTGTTTTGGGGTGGAACACGTGATCAAACCAGTTGTTTACAATTGTACTTCATTACACAAGATGTACGTATTCTTTTAAACATTGCAGGTTCATTTTACGAATCCAAGGGATTCATCAACTGTTTTAAAGGAATTATCAATCATTAAACACTTTTCACTAAAAAAGGTTTTATCAAGAATCTTTGAACTGTTTTGTAACTGATTTACTCAAATGTATAAATAAAGGATTTTATAAACTCTTTTGTTATAAACCTTGTAGTTACACAAGGTCACAATTTTATGGTATTCAATTCAAGTGGTTCACATCATGGTAATCAAATCAAGTGGTTCACATCATGGTATTCAAATCAAGTGGTTCACATCATGGTATTCAAATCAAGTGGTTCACATCATGGTATTCAAATCAAGTGGTTCATTTCATGGTATTCAAAACAAAGGATTTAATTCGTGGAATTAAATCTAGGTTTTCAATTCATGTTATCAAATAAGGCATTAACACATCCGGTTAAAGTAAGGTTCAGAAACATGGTGTCTATTGTTGTAAACAAACTTGTAAAAGCATCAAGTATCATATTCATTAGCGTTAGTACTGGGTGATCACAACAAGGGAAAGCGGACACACACATTGGGGCAGGCCGATTGCTGCAGTTAGTTTTTAAATCTGTTTTATAAACTAACTGCAGATTTCGGTTACATATGGTTTTATCAAAATTGCTATACATAATCTAACTCCAAACGTGGTTTGGGACTTGATATTATATGTTGGCTTCGTGCGAACAGTGATTGGACTGTTTACACTCATTTTCTTACTTGATGTTAGTTTGGGTTGCAGCTCATCCGTGTGAATCTTATGTTGCTTTAACTTACCTATGCCTTATATCATATACTCATGTTTACAAATGATTAAACCTATTGTTCTCACCAACTATGTCTGTAGTTGACAGTTACTTTTCACGTGTTTCAGGTAATCAGGTTTAAGACATTTTCAGGGACAACTAAGGAGACCATTCTAAGATAGAACAAGATGAAGAAACATGCTAGGATGGATTAGAAACACACAAAATCCTAATTGTTTAATTGTCTTGTTTGGAGTCTTATTTTGTAACTATATTTTGGGTCTGTAGTTGTCTTTCTTTTGGTAGATAGAGTGTCTGTAACTAAACAATTGTCTAAACATTATGCAACTTAGTAATCCATTGTGGTTGTTCTTATTCAATACTTGTGCATGATTCAACTGATCATACGTCACCGCGCCTTGGATTCCGCACGCGGCGCAGGGGTGTGACAACATCCGCAAGATTTTCATCTGTGTGGACCTTTTCAAGATGGATCAGCTTAAAAATTCGAAACAGTCCAGGATAAAGTGAATCCGGATGTCAATATGTTTAGTTTTGGAGTGTTGTACCGTATTCTTGACGATCTGAAGAGCTGCTTCATTCTCACAGTAAATAAGAGAGTCAAGAAAGTTCAAACAGTAATCGGAAAGCTGTTGTTGCATCCAGATGACCTGAGAGCAACAACTTGAAGCAGCAACATACTCAGCTTCTGTAGTAGAGGTAGATACGGTTGTCTGCTTCTTGCATACCCATGATACAAAATGATCTCCCAGATACTGACATCCACCTGTGGTTGACTTCCTATCTAAATTGCAACCACCAAAATCACTGTCAGAGTAAGCAAATAATTTGAACTTAGAATTCTTAGGATACCACAAACCAAGACAAGATTTCCCGAAGAGGTAGCAAAAGATCCTCTTGATAGCAAACATATGAGAAGCCTACGGATTTTCCTGATATCTGGCACACTGACATACCGAGAACATGATGTCGGGTATGCTAGCGGTGAGGTACATCAGTGAACCAATCATCGATCTGTAAAGATGTTGATCAACATCTTCACCATCAGAATCTGAAGTCAAGACGGGACGATCAGCCATAGGTGTGGAGGCGGGCTTGGAGTCCAACATGTTGAACTTAGTAAGAATGTCGGTCACGTACTTGCCCTGATGAATCAGCACCCCTTTCTGATCTTGTTTTACCTGGAGATCTAGGAAGAAGTGTTGATACATGTAATGTCCCTAGTTCGGTTTTGTAAACTCTAATCATGTAATGTTCAAATTATTAATGGAAGTTGTCTTTATATATATTTCTTAATGTTTATTACTGATTAATTGATTAATTGATTTGATTAAAATTATAATTGAGTATGACTATCTCACATTCGGGCGAATGACTCTAGAATGAAGTCATTCGCCGAATGATGAAACCAGCGAATGGCTAGCGATAGAATGAGTCATTCGCCGAATGACTCATTCGATTGATGGCTCATTCGAGCAAGGTCATTCGCCGAATGAGCTGCTTCGGCCACTCATTCGGCCGAATGACTGCAGCCTATATATACAAGTTCAAATCATTTCAACTCCAACTTTCAAAGAGCCCTCCTGATTAAATTTTTCTAAGTGTTGAATTTTATCATTTCTGATTAAATGGAGGATTTAGCTCTCATGGCAAATCAGAACCATCGCATACAGACATTGTTGTTGACAGAGAATGAGACGGGGAACTCCAATAAAGCTCCCAAGTTACTAACCTTAGACGATTATCCTCACTGGAAGTATCGGTTTGAGATTCACATTAATGGAGTGGATACAAATCTATGGATGATGATTGAAGGAGGTTATCTGAGGCCTCTGAATGAAGATGGAACTCCTATGCTAGTCACACGGATGACTGAGCCTCAAAGGAAGCTGTATGATTATGAGAAGAAAGCTTATGCTATTTTGTCACAGTCCATTGCTACTGATATTTTCCATCAGTTTAGACAATTCACTTCTGCTAAGCTACTATGGGATGCACTACAACAAAGATATGAGGGTAATGATGCTTTGAAGAGTATCAAGTCAAAGGCACTGAGAAAGGAATTCAATAGCTTCATGTATGTGGGAAATGAGTCACTGGATGAGCTGATTGCTAGATTTTATCATCTTTTGAGTGAGTTATTCAATCATGAAGTCAAAACAACAACTCAGGAAAAGATCCAGTGTTTGGCAGATGCTCTACCTCCAAAGTGGGAGTCATTCTTGATGGTACTCAAGCAGAACCAGATGTTGGCACATATGGATATAAATGATTTTATCCAGAAGCTGAAAGAGCAGGAGATAGAAAACAAATGGAAAGCCAAGAGAGTTGTTCAAGTTCAGGACCCCTCCTTATACTATTCCACTCCCACAGTAGATAAATCCAATACTCATGCTCCTCTAAAGACTGCTTTTGTTTCTAAGACATCTGAGGCTCCATCTACCGCTCAGATTCATTTCAGTCAATCATCCTCAACCAGTTCACAAACAGAACATCATCAGCCTACTACCAGCCTGAAGACAGACAACTTTGACAAGGTCACTGTAGAGATTGCTAAAGAACATATGGGTCTTTTGTCTACATTGGTTAGCTCATATGATGGATTAGTTGCTGGTCAGATCGGCAATCCTTATTTGACCAATGATGACTACTCTCAGATTGATCCTGATGACATGGAACGAATTGACATTATGTGGGCGTTGGCAAGTGCGGTTAGAAGAGCTAAGGAGTTTGTGAAGAGGACTGGGAAGGATATCAATCTAAATAAGGAGTCTAAGTTTGGATTTGATATGGCATCTGTGACATGCTACAACTGTGGTGAGAAGGGTCATTTTGCCAGGCAGTGCAAACAGCCGAAGAAAGCAGGCAACAAGAATCCATTCCAGCATCAGAAATCTTCCACTGCCAATCCAGAAAGGAGATTAGTTCCCATTGATTCTCCTTCTCAAGCTGGATCTTCATCCTCTGCAAGTAAAGCTTTAATGGTTCAACAGGATGAAGGGGTGAACTGGGATTTCAGATTCAATGCTGATAAAGAAGAACAAGATAAAGCTTGTGTTGCTGAGATTCAACAATCTGAAAATCAAAGTGAGGAAATCATTCGGGAAGACTCAATGGTGAATGATGATAAAGTCTCAAATTCAGAATCAGATAGCATGACAGATTAAGACACTCAAGATTCTGATGCTGAAGCGGATGACTCCTCTACTCAATTTGCTTTGATGGTAAACTCTTCTGCTTCATCAGAGTCAGAGCAGGTATACACTGATTGTTCATCTTCACATTCAGAGTGTTTTAATTGTGTTGATCTTAGAAGTAAGGTCCTTGCTTATCAGACACATAACAGTGCTTTGATGAACGATCTCGACTTATGCATTGAAGCTAACAAAATTTTAAAATCTAATGAAAAAGATTTTCAAGCTAAAATTGATCTTTTAAACAGACAATTGCATGAAGCCGAGATTGCAGTGCTGAATAAGCAAGATGCTATCACTTCTTATCTCAATATCATTAATGAGATTAAGAAAAAGTTAGCCATAGTCGAGTGTGACTATGAGACCTTGGGTCAGAAGCTCAAGAGCTATGAAAGCTCATCTTATATTATTGAGCACATGATCAGTAGGGGTACTGATCAACATGGGAAGGAAAAGGTTAACTATCAAAATTGTCCCCCCACCTATTCTCAACACCTTTGTCAATACACCAAATGACAAAGATGTTAAGGATTTTCAAGTTACTACTCCGTTAGTAATAGATCCAGTTGATCTGAGTACAAATCAGATTTCATCAAAGACTGAGGGATCTCGGGTGGATGGAGTTGTTGAAGATTGGGTCTCAGAGTCCGAGGATGAATCAGATTATTCACCTAAGTATAGTACTCCTCGGAATCAAACTCCTGTTGTCATGAAAGGTGACCCAATCTGCAACTCAAAGATTTACAAAGAACTGTGCTTTGTTAAAGCTTCACAAGAATATGAAGATAAGTGTGTTACCAAATCAGCTTTTGTTGGTAACAAAGGGACAAAGGGTTTGGGCTTTGATCTAGATAGTCAGAAAACAAATGCTTTTAAATCAAATAGAAAACCATTTTCTGATTTAAAACATTTTCATAAAAAGGGTGACAAAGTCTGTTTTGAATGTGGTGAGTCTGGGCACATTGTGAGATTTTGTCCTCATTTGATCAGGCCAAAGGCTGTTTCTTTCAGAAAATTAAATTCTGCTTTACCAAAACCGGTAAAATCTTTTCTTAAGCCTGTTCAAACAAAGGCCAAACAACCAGTTCTGATTAAAACTTCAGACAAGGGTAAAGGAAAACTGGAAACATTGAATGTTCCAAGTGTGCTTAAAGTTAACCAAGCAAAATCATCATCCATTTATCTGAAAACCTCTTTGATAAAAATGCAATTTGGAAAGTTAAATCATCTGAGGATTCTATTTCACCTATTTCAGATAAATCTCTTCCTGATGGAAAATGGATTGATGTTTGGATCCGAGACTCTATGGGTCAACCCAAGACTGTAAAGGCTTGGGTTCCCAAAGTGAACTAATTGTCTCTTTATTGTGCAGGTTGCCCCAAAAGCTGGAGTTAACAGCAATTGGATCGTTGATAGTGGGGCTTCCAGACACATGACTGGTGATATTTCTCTGCTCACCAATGTGAATGCAGTTCGGGGTGGATATGTTGCTTTTGCCGGAGATAAAGGCGGTTTTATTACAGGAGAGGGAATTCTGACAAATGGACAAGTTTCATTTGATAATGTCAGATATGTTAAACAGCTGGAAAACAACCTCCTGTCAGTCTCTCAGATTTGTGACAAAGAGTACAAGGTCTTATTTGATGAGTCAAAATGTTACATTCTCAAGCAAGGTGTTAAGATCCCTGAAGATTGGATTTTGATGTCTGCTCCAAGAAAGCAAGATTTGTACGTTCTCAATATGGCCACAGCTTCAACTACATCCTCCACAGCTTCATGTTTTATGACAAAGGCAACTGAAAAAGATTCAGTCCTTTGGCATAAGAGGATGGGTCATTTGAGTTTACGCAAAATGAATCATTTGGTTCATAATAGTCTGGTTGAGGGAGTTAGCTTGAAGAATTTTAAGCTGTCTGATATCTGTGTATCTTGCAAGAAGGGAAAGCAATCTAAGCAGTCTCATAAGCTGAAAAAGTTTCACTCAATCAATGTTCCTCTTGAGCTTCTCCACATGGATTTATTTGGTCCAGTGAATCGGAAGAGTATAGCTGGCGATCAATACTGTCTTGTCATCACTGATGAGTATTCCAGATACTCTTGGGTTTTCTTTTTGAAGGAGAAATCAGAAACGTTTGATTGCATTCAAGTTTTGGTTACCAAACTTGAATCACTTTATAAGCTCAAGATTCGTCAGTTTCGAACTGATAATGGAACGGAGTTCAAAAATCACAACATGGAAAACTTTTGTAATGCAAGAGGCATTGTGCAACAATTTAGTGCTCCATATGTTCCTAAAATGAATGGTGTTGCTGAACGCAAAAATAGGACATTGATTGAGGCTGCTAGAACCATGCTTGCTGATTCTTCCCTGCCGGTTCAATTTTGGAATGAAGCTGTAGCAAATGCTTGCTATACATTGAACCGGGTACTAATTGTGAAAAGACATGGGAAGACTTGTTTTGAACTGCTCCACAATAGAAAGCCAAATCTTAAGTATCTTGAACCGTTTGGTGCACCATGCACTATGCTTAAGAAACATGAACAGGGCAAGTTCAATGAGAAGGTGGAAGAAGGGTACTTTCTTGGGTATAGCACTCCAAATAAACGAGTTTACAACAATTCAACTCATAATTTGGAGGAGTGGTACCATGTTGATGTTCAGAAATATTCTATGCCCCCACCTGGAAAAGGGCCAGATTGGATGTTTGATTATTCCAGTCTCTTTGATTCATTCAATATGCCCCCCATGTATTCAGATGAAGATGTTGCTGTTCAGATGTTGTATGATGTACAAAATGCACCTGATGAAACTTTTCAACCTTCATCTGCATCCGTTCCTACTACACAGATAAATGATGACAGCTCAGACACAGATGACAATCCTCCAGCTGCTCCTGAACCAGTTGTTGATAATCTTGTACCGGGTCTTGAGGATTTGAATCTGAATAACTTAGATCCTGAGGTTGAGGTTCCAGCTCATCCTGTTGGAAGAATTAATCGTATTCATCCTCAAGACAACATTATTGGGAGTCCTTTGGATGGAGTGAAGACTCGAAGTCAGATTTCTTCAGGTGGTCTTGCTGACATTCTTGATTTTGCAGATGTAAGCTTTTGTGCTCATTCCTGCTTTATTTCTCAAGTTGAACCGCGTACTGTCACTGAAGCTCTCAAGGAAGAATCATGGGTTGATGCAATGCAAGAAGAACTTTTGCAATTCAAAAAGTTAGGTGTCTGGCAATTGGTTGACAGACCTAAAGGTGCAAAAGTCATTGGCACTCGATGGGTTCTTCGTTGCAAGAAAGATGATCACGGGATCATAGTGCGAAACAAGGCACGTCTGGTGGTTCAAGGATTCAGACAGATAGAAGGGTTGGACTACAATGAGGTATTTGCTCCAGTTGCTCGACTCGAAGCCATTCGTATTTTCTTGGCTTATGCATCCTTTAAGAAGTTCAAAGTTTATCAAATGGATGTTAAGAGTGCGTTCCTTCACGGTGTTATCAGTGAAACAGTGTATGTCAGTCAACCTCCCGGGTTTGAGGATCCATTGCATCGTGACCAAGTCTACAAGCTAGACAAGGCCTTATATGGATTGCATCAAGCTCCACGAGCGTGGTATGAGACACTTTCTACTCACCTTCTGAACAACGGGTTCAGAAGAGGTGTCATTGACTGCACATTATTCATCCGTGAGAAGGATAGTGATTTACTCTTGGTGCAAGTATATGTGGACGACATAATTTTTGGTTCCACAAATGATAGTCTGTGCAAGGAATTCGAGAAGGTTATGAAAAAAAAATTTGAAATGAGTTCTATGGGAGAGATGAAATTTTTCTTGGGCATGCAGGTAGATCAGTCTGAGGCAGGGATTTTCATTCATCAAACCAAATACGTTGGTGACATTCTGAGCCGGTTTAGTATGTCTGATGCAAAGCCTGCTGGTACCCCACTGGCGATTAATCACGGGATTACTCCAGACGAAAAGGGGGAGTTAATTGATGCCACTCTGTACCGAGGAATGATTGGATCTCTTATGTATCTTACTGCTTCTCAGCTAGATATCGTGTTCGCTACTTGCTTGTGTGCACGCTATCAATCAAAACCAAGAGTATCTCATCTCATTGCTGTCAAACGGATTATGCGTTATCTGAAGGGTACACCGGAACTTGGCTTATGGTACCCTAATGATGATAATTTTGAGCTTACTGCATATAGTGATTCAGATTATGGTGGATGCAAGAGAGATTTCAAATCAACATCTGCAGGATGTCAGTTCTTTGGAAACCGATTAGTCACCTGGCAGTGCAAGAAGCAGACGTCGGTGTCTACTTCAACCTGTGAAGCTGAATACATTGCTGCTGCTAGTTGCTGTTCACAAATCATCTGGATTCAACAGCAACTCAGGGACTATGGGTTACATTTTTCTAACACTCCTATATATGTTGATAACACTGCTGCCATTGCTGTCACTAAAAATCCTGTTCAGCACTCCAAAACCAAACACATCGACATAAAATATCACTTCATACGTGATTGTTTTGAAAAGAAATTAATCGATGTAGTGAAAATTCAAACCGATCACCAAAAAGCCGATCTTTTTACAAAAGCATTTGACAAACCCAGATTTTTATATCTGTTATCGGTTAATGGTGTTTTCCAAAAGGATGAAGTTCAATCCTCATCTGAGTCTAACAAATGATCATCATTTTTCTTTGCTAGTTTTTACTTTGTTTATTTTAGTCCAGTTCTTAAATTTTGTTCTGTATAGTTTATTTTCTTCATCAAAAACTCAAAAAGATTTTCTGTTTTTAGGTTTTTAGGGGGAGATATTCTGTTATTGGAAAAACCAAAAACAATAGAAAATTTGAAAAACCAAAAACAATAGAAAATTCGAAAAACCAAAAACAATAGAAAATTTGAAAAACCAAAAACAATAGAAAAATTAAAAATTGAGATGGTCTTGTTTTATAAAGTAATACATTAATCTATTATGTCACAGAAACAGAAGTGAATGTATGAACTAAAATCACAAGAGAATTGTGATGGGATGTACTGATAGGCTGACTATACAGAATGAATAAACAACTTGTGATAACTTAGAAAGTTTGATCTGTGGGACTCATGTTATAAAACCACTTGAGTGAGAAACAGTTTTTGACTCAAATCAAGCATACACCTGTCATCATGGAATCAAATGAGGTTTCATTCAAAGAAAAATAAAGGCAAGCTGGTATTAAGCTTGATGAAAATCAAAAACAAGCTGGTATTAAGCTTGATGAAAATCAAAAACAAGCTGGTATTAAGCTTGAAGAAAACCTAATGCAAGCTGGTATTAAGCTTGAGAAATACTTAAACAAATTAAGTTCGATTCCATACATGTGCCATATTGCTGGGACGGACCTAGCTGAAGCCATCCATTTGGATAGAACAAGAAAAATACAAAAAGATAATAAATGTTTGAATCTTATTGAATTCATGATGACTGGTTTTAAGATATGCAGAAATGAGTTTTGAACTGACTTTGATCTTTAATGGTGAAATGAAATGGGGAACTCAATCAGAAAATATGAGCGATCATAAAGTTTGTTTAGTAGTTGTGTATTGTTTGGCTTAATTTTGGACAAACATATCAGTAATCGTATCATAATAAAATTGTGTTTGAAGTAAAGCATTTACTGAAGATAATGTGATGTGATTAGAGATATGTGTTATTTTATTAATGGACTTCTCACAAAAACATGTGTTTATTTATTTTTAGTTATTGTTTGTACAGTTGTAGTGGTTGTTTCAGAAAAATACAAAAAGATTTTCTATTTTCAATTTTGTTTTAGATGATCATTTGTAGATTCGGATGTCTGTCATATCTGAATCCTGAACCAACCAGACATATCTTCATAATTGGTCAAAAGTTTGTTGCTCAAAATGCAAGATGTTGAAAAAGTTGAGTTTTGGGTGTTAACATCTCTCATTCGTCCAAATGAGAGATAAAAATCATTCATTCGGCCGAATGAACTCATTCTACGAATGAGTCATTCGACCGAATCAATTAAACACAGTTTCCATCATTCGACGAATGAAGGGTGTCGAATGTCTTATTCGACCTTTTCATTCGGCGAATAAGTGTCGTCGAATGTCTCAATCGCAACTCTCATTCGGCGAATGAGACTGAGTCTGAGCCGACCTTTCGCCTAGCTCATTCGACGAATGAGCTTGGCTATTTAATAGTCCTTCGGCCGAATGAGTGGTCATTCGACCAGATTCTCTTTCGACACACCAGAGCTCCGTCATTCGGCGAATATCACATTACTTGTCTTAGATCGATTTTCTGTTACTTTTGTTAACCCTGCTTCTGACAACCAAGTTCTATTTCATCTCAGGTACTTGGAGATCGATTATCAAGCATTTTCAACCGTGAAATCATCAAAAACAGTTGTGATTTTAGGGTTTTAGGGTTTTGTTAATTGCCTGTTTAATAGACAATCAAAATGGGTTTGAAATTACCTAAGACCGGTATTAAAAGTCTTAGTCGGTTGATTCTGAGTGAGTACATGCAAATTTTTTGGACTGATTATTGATTTTTGGAAAAAGGGATTTTGAATTCAAAATGGGCGCCGAATGTCGTCATTCGGTGAATGACTCATTCGGCGAATGAAGCTCATTCGGCGAATGGCTCATTCGACGAATGACTAGCCTAGCTTATGTCTCATTCGGCGAATGATGTCTATTCGACGAATGACCTCCATTCGGAGAATAAGTCATTCGCTCATAGTTCTCATTCGGCGAATGAAGGTCATTCGACCAAAATGTTGGATTTTGAATTTGTCTTTCTGATTTCTGTTTTTGTTTAACTGAATTGTACTAACATGTTTATTTCTTTTGTTGTTCAGTATTGCAGGTTACAAATCAGTTCCCAAGCATAACATATGTGCTCATCTGGATCTGAACACACCGAACGCCAAACACTACTCGGAGATCATTACATTTCTACGGCGTTCGAGGATTTTTACTGCTATATCGACTGTTCATGTGCCATACCATTCTCATCAGCAGGATTTCTGGTCATTAGCTGACATAGACTGTGAGGCCGAGCCTACAGTTATCAGGGGAAAGGTGCAAGGGCACGATGTTGTTGTTTCGGCTGAACACATCAGGAGAGTGTGTGAGTTTCAAGACTCTCCCGATCAGCCATCTCTGCTTGATCGCTTCTTAGTTCGTGGATGTTTTCTCAGATGCAAGTATGAAGGTGATATTGGAGCGGGCATTCTCAACAAAGCCTTCATGTCTCCACAGTTCAAGTACCTTGCTCATGTCTTAGTTCACTGTCTCGGATCAAGGCGAGGAGGATTCGATGACATGCGAGAGACTATTCAATGCGCATTTGCTGCTTTAGTGTTGAACAAGCCGTTCAACTTCTCGGAGATGATCTTTATACATATGAAGGAGAACGTGGTCTTGAAAGGGGACAAGAAGTTTCTTATGTACCCTCGGTTTCTGCAGCAGATCATTGATGCTCAAGTTCCTGATCTTCCCAAGATCAATGCTGATATTGTACGATTGGAGCACATGAATGACACCACTCTTAACAGAGTCTTGTCATACAGGGGAAAGGAGAGGAAGCCAACCACCAGATCTTTATTCGGTCATCTCTCTCGACCAGATTACAGAGCTCCTGCAGGTCGCAGATGGAGGCATGATGACTCCGATTCAGATGTTGAAGACATAGTTTACCTGTTGATGGAGGTGATAGTGATGGAGGTGATGAGGCAGGTCCTAGTGGTGCAGGAAGGGGGGAGAGCTCAGTGGTTGTGAGCACTGCTGATGTGAGTACAGGTAACATAACCACTGCTGCTGATATGAGCATGGTTGATGTGAGTGGTGCTGTTGCTGGTGGTGATGCTGTTTTGTCTACAGTTCAAGATAAGGACATAGATATTGATTCTCTGATGGACTTGGATTTCTTGACTACCACTACTGTTACTGCTTCTACCTCTGTTGATGCTACAGTTCCTCATTCTACAGAAGGTGGTGATGAGTCAGAGGACTCAAGTGAGGATGAGGGTGTAGCTGGTGTAGGTGATGAAGATAGTACTGATTCTGAAGAGACTCATGATGATGAGTTTGAGAAAGTGATGGAAGGAGGAAAGATGGAGATTAGGAAGAGAAAGAGAAGTGAAGCAGAGATGGAGGAGATTACTGATCCTTCTTTTATTCCCGAGTTTGATTTCTCTCCTCCACCTCGGTCTTCTACTCCTGCTTCAGTGGCTGTGATGCTGCCACTTCTCAGCCTATTTCCTCTAGAGCTGGAAGGGGAAAGAGGTCAAGATTCTCATTCCAGAGAAGGTCAGAACTGACAGCAGCTGCTACAACTACTGTTACATCAGTAGCAGCTGTTTCAGTTTCTTCACTGACACGGTCAAGGGCAATTCATGCTAGTTCTATTACTGCCCCTCTGATCACCTCTATGACTCAGGCTCCCATCTTCACTACTGCAGCTGCTGGCCCCTCTACATCTCGAGCTGACACGTTCATACCTACTGTTTCAGTTGTTGATCAGCTGAGCACACTGAACAGTATGGTTCTGAGGTTGATGGAAAAGAATATGGAGCAAGAGACTAAGATTGCTCAGCTCACACAAAGGATAAACAATCAGGATGCCTTGTTGCTGCAGGCAGCTGATCAACGAGCTGATCTTAGGGCTCGTTTTGCTCAGCAAGAGGATCAACTACTTAAGTACATTGATGAGCATAACCAGTTGGCTATGACTGCCACTGGTTTCAACGAGAGGATTCTGCTATTGGAAGCTAAGAATGCTCGCCTTGCTGAACTTGTTGAGAGTTCCAAGGAAGGCACTCCCAGGCTTGAAGCTGCTGAAACCCGTTCCGATGAATCAGACAAGGAGATAGACGAAGAAGAAGAAGAAGAAGAAGAGTCTGAGGAGGAACAGGTAGATTTTGAGGATTCTGATAAAGATGATGAATCTGATGATGATGCTGATGATGATAAGGACGGATCTGGGAGTGGGTCATCTGAATCATCTGGTACTGATGACGATGATGACGGTGATGATCAAGCCCCTCCCTCTTCGGAGATCCGGTCAAAGAAAGCCAATGATAAGAAGACACAGGCTCCTCCTCCTTCGTCTCCCTCAAAGATAACCGAACCAGAAGCTACTGAGGAAGTACAAGCTGTGCCTGTGAGACGTCAGCTAGATGAGACTCTGACTATGATTTTGGACGCTCAAGGCATTATACAGCACTCAGTAAGCTACGACAAGGAGGAGGGAGAGATCATTCATTGTCTTACCAAGGAACAGATTGCTGAGTTGTTCAGGTTGAATCCTGATGAGGTGGTTACTGATGACACCTCAGTTCCTATTTTTGAAGAACCTGAGCCAGAAAATTTTGGTGATATTGATGAAGTGATTTTGGAGGATATAACTAAAGAGGAATATCCAAAGTACACATCGGCTGAAGATGAGCTGCCTACATTTACTGAACCATTTGATCAAGAAACAGAGGATCTTTTGGTTAGATATCTGGAAGAGAAAGTCGAAGCCAGCAAATCCGAAGCCGATGATCAAAAGAAGAGAAAAGAAGAATGGGAGGCCTACTGGGTGGCATTGAAGAAACAAAGCACCGAGAAGATGCCAGCTACACACAAGAAAGTTTACAGGACCAAAGGCTACAAAGCTAGAGGTCAAATCTTGAGCTGGGCATACTTTCACGACCTCGGTTGCTATGCAGTGAAACGAGAAAAGGGTATTGATTACTTCAAGCACCCTCATGACTTCAAGACGTTGCCGGGCTTTGAAGTTAATCAATTAGCACGTCTGAAGTTACTATACAGTGAAGGCTCAGGAATGTCTGCCTGGTTTTCTAGGCAAATTCAGTACGAGTACAGGAAGAGATGGGTGAACTTCCAACCACAGCAGCCAGAACGATATTACTTGCCAGAGATTGATGGAGATACCCGTAAGCATAAAGTGATCCTGAAGTGGCTTCCTCCTAAAGTTTTGAAGAAGATTCCCTTGCGAAAGATGCGACAAGACTTTATGGATGGCTTCCGATGGTGGTATTATGATGGGCGCACTGGTGAAGCTGTGATAGTACTGTGCAAAGACAAACAGTGGGAGACTGTTAGGATTTTTGATCCTATGTGGCTGACGAACTTGTCTCACAAGGATGTTCAAGCTTTATTCAGGCACCAAATTTTCTTCGATGTTCCAGACATGGTGCAAGCTTTACAATTCATGAGAGTGATCCGTCTCTGCAGCATATTCAAGATCCACGCTGGAGCAGATTGGAAAGCTATTTCAGAGAAGTATTTCAAGAAAGACACTTCCAAGAGTTGAACTAGGTCCAAGGGGGAGTTTGTTGATACATGTAATGTCCCTAGTTCGGTTTTGTAAACTCTAATCATGTAATGTTCAAATTATTAATGGAAGTTGTCTTTATATATATTTCTTAATGTTTATTACTGATTAATTGATTAATTGATTTGATTAAAATTATAATTGAGTATGACTATCTCACATTCGGGCGAATGACTCTAGAATGAAGTCATTCGCCGAATGATGAAACCAGCGAATGGCTAGCGATAGAATGAGTCATTCGCCGAATGACTCATTCGATTGATAGCTCATTCGAGCGAGGTCATTCGCCGAATGAGCTGCTTCGGCCACTCATTCGGCCGAATGACTGCAGCCTATATATACAAGTTCAAATCATTTCAACTCCAACTTTCAAAGAGCCCTCCTTCTTCCCAGAGATACCAGAGTCAAACCCTAGGAGATTAGAGCGGCCATTGATCGTCCAACTTCGATTCTCAACCCGTGGTGTTCGATTGTTGATTCCAAGTCGTTCCTACAACTTCGGATCACCACGGTTCCTGTTGATTTCGATTGGAAAACCCTGGAATAGGATTCCGCACTATTCCAGAGGCTGTCGGGTAGATTTATATTGGAATCGGATTGTTTCCGAGCTCCAAATCGGTCCAACAAGAAGGTCATCTCCTCCATAGCACTCATCTCAAAATTCTTCTTCATTACGTCTTCAAACTCCTTACAAAGCACCGAGCTCGTGGAACCGAAGATAATATTATCCACATAGATCTGAACAAAAATCAAATCATCCTTCTCTCTGCGAACGAACAGTGTCTGATCTATGGCTCCACGGGTATAACCATTGGCTAGAAGATGATCCGTGAGTGTGGCATACCAGGCTCGTGGTGCTTGATGAAGACCTGTCACACCCCGAGCCGGCGGGGTTGGATCGGAGTCCCCGTCGGGCGGAAGGTTCTCGGGGCGCTATATCGTGAGTGATAATCAAAGTGATCAGATTGTTTACATTGCACATGATATAAATGAGAAATGCTAAATAGGATATAATTACAAAGTTAAATTACATCCGAATCGTTCATAATTTAACAATGTAAATCTATCGTAAACATCATGAAATAACTATCTTGTTACTACACAAGATATACAAAATAATTGTATAATGATGTTTCCAAAAATATGCAGGTCCAAAAATACTAAGTCTTCTATCTGAAGTCCTAGTCCAAAAGCATACGCTTCCTAGTTGACATGTTCGTCATCTGAGAAGTCATGCAAAAATAAAATCAACACATGGTTGGTGAGTTCATATATTTTAAAGTTTGAAAATGATTTGTAAACCTCTTCCGGTAAAGACCTTAACCTCATTAACTCCACATGTAATATCTGAATCGGTATGCTTATATATAGGGCATATGTAGGGTCGAACTTACCGCCCGCCCAGCCACCGTCCCACCACATACTAATCCGTATATGACACTGTTGTTAATGATAATTAAGCATTTTTACCCTTCTCATTTAACCCAAAAATCCTTCTGTTCTTTGTCCCTGTAATTACAATCATTTGAAATCCATATTGATTTCATAAGTTCATCACACAATATGATCAACCACAGCAATTGTAGAAACAGTTATAAATGCTTAATTAAATAAATAAATAACCATTTAATAAAATCTAAGTCCTAATGATTGGGTCTTGGTCAACTCGAGTAGACTAGTCTGTCGATCTAGGTACTTAGTAGTTAGGGAATTCTGTAAATATCATCAAACATATGACCTACAAATCAAACGGTCTAGCTAGGACTTCTTGAAATGTAGGATTTCTTGTTTCGTTCTTGATTCGTTGTGTTGGCATATGTTATCTCTGATATTTCCCAGATTTTCCCTTGAAAATGATTTATTGATTCGTCTGATTCTGTCACAAGATGTACTTGATTCGTTGATCATGGAATACTAGATTCGTTGATCAAATGTACTCTTGATTTGTTATTCATCAAACACTTGATTTGTTGAACATCGAATATTAACTTTGCAAAGATTGTTTCGTTTGATTCGTTGAACCTCCAAACTTGTTTTGTCAAAATAGTTTCGTTTGATTCGTTGAACTCACACACTTGATTTGTCAAAATGTTTTGTTTGATTCGTTGAAATCACTCACTTGATTTGTCAAAATGTCTTGTTTTGATCCGTTGAAATGACACACTTGTTTCGTTAAAATGTTTCATTTGATTAGTTGAAATGTTTAGTTTAACCCAATTATCCACTTAAACTATAAGTAGATGAATTTAGTAAAAACCTGCATAAAACTCACCTAGACATGATTCTAGGTTAACAATTTACATATAAAACATATGATAAATACAAGCATTTAAGTAAACAATTTAAATAAAACAGTTTACGCATGCTTTTCAGCCCCGCGATTTAAAACAAAAATGTTAGAAAAGGGGCAATGAACTCACCTGTGTTGATGTCTAATGTACTATCACAGAATGCGCACTCTTGTTTGTAGGCTAAGTATCTTCGATTCCTGAGTTGTTTTATAAGAGTTTGAATACGATAAGTACACGTAATAGTCGCCATACCTAAGGTTTGGTTTTGGTGTGTGTAACTAAGTGTCCTAATGTACTAAGTGTCCCTATGATCTAATCTAACTTAGCTACCCGTTTTAGACTCAATCCCATAATTAATTATAGTAATTTACTTTTAAATTTTCAAAAAATTTGGGCAGAGTTTCCTTTGTATCTTGTTCAAATCAAGACAATTGATATTGTCTTATTTTACAAAAATTTTCCCAACAAGATCATCAAAATAAAGCTTCATTTAAAACATTTATAATCTAACAATTTTTATAATCCAATTACTTTTATTTAAATATAGTTGCATAAATTGTAAGGTTACAATCAATATGTGAATGGGCTTAACAAAAATTCATTGGGCCTACTTATGCCCATTTAGTAGCCTTTGATTCCGAATTGATAACTAAACTTTGATCTTGATCCGTATGAGTTCTTGGAAATCCTTCACATGTGTTAGTCTAAGTCAGTAAATGTTATCATTTATATTGATGTACTATTGTTTTTCATGAAAACCCATGTCTCTTAATAACCCTACTTCCTTATTATAAGTTAAACGAAATCATAACACCCTCAATTCATGCATGCATTTACGTGATCTCTCCAAGCGTGTCTAGCCCCATGCACACACACACACACAATACATATTACACGCATGCATGTATTCTTGCATTCCCACTTTAACCAATTTAAACAACATTTAGGTTCGACACTTTGTTTAGGGTAGCGAACCTATTGGTTCTACCCAGGGTTCGGCAACAACAACAGCTCGACGAACCCTTAAGGTTCGTCTGTAACATGATCCTGGGTTCGCGGCTTCTATAAGGTGTAGCATAGGGTTCAGCTGACTTAACAAAGGTTCGGTTGAGGGTTCGTTCACCTGGGTTCGTGAGGCTGCTAAGGGTTCGGTCATGCAAGGTTTGGTGAAACCAGGCTCTTAGGTTTGTTGGGTTTTAGGGTTCGCATGGCCAAGTTCGGCCATGCAGGGTTCGTCCACTGGTTTGGTTATCATCACCTAGGTTCGTGAAGCCAAGAGGTTCGGCTCAAGTGGTTCGCAGTTAGGTTGGTGACCACAGGTTTGGCTGGCAGTGAGCCAGGGTTTGGCTGGCAGGTTGTCAGGTCTTCAGGGTTCGCCACTCCATGGTTCGGCTCTATCCTTGGAAGGTTCGGCCGAAAGAAACGAACCTGTAACAGCCCATCTTCACGAACCTGTACTTCCAGCTTTTTTTTTTCGATCCAAATCTGTTACAACACAAGTTCCTAGCTCCTTCTAGTTGATTACATGATTCATCTAAGTGTTCATGAGTGCTTAAGCCGATTAAAACATCATCAAACCTAAAGGGGTTGTGACATATCCTAAAACCGAAAATAAGTGGTTATTTACCTCAACTTTCGTGGATGGAAGCTCGAATAAACTGTACTTCTGTGATCTTCGTGGAGAGATGAGCGTATTGACACCTAAAGGACGTGAATCCAACAAGATTTGAGCTCCAAATTGAAGAGAGAAGGTTGGGTTCTTGAGATGGTTTTAGAGAGAGAGAGTGGAAATGGTGGTGGTTGTGGCATTTAATTGCCACATTAAATGTGGGGGAAGATACCCGATCGCTCGGTCTCGTTCGGTTTCGCGTAAAAGGCCGGATCGCGAGGTTTTCTCAATGAAACGACACGGTTTATAAAAATAGAATTTATAAAATTATTCTAAGTTGTGATTCCTAATAAATTAACTAATATCTTCTATTTATTTTGAAAATTTACAATATTAATTCATATTTAAATCGAAACGTACGGTCGTCGCGCGTATTCGTTCGAATCGTCACTCGTACGAACACGACGATAACTATACTTTTCGATCTTGTTTTCTAATTATCGGATATCATTCAGAACGTTAAATTGTCAGATTTATTCGTACAGATCGTCACCTATACGAATAACCCATCAATTTAGCATCCACATAACAACATCCTTGTATTTTTGTCACACCCCGAGCCGGCGGGGTAGGATCGGGTTTCCCCGACGGGCGGAAGGTTCCCGGGGCGCGATATCGAGAGTGATAATCGAAATGATCAGATTGTTCGCATTGCACATGATATATAAATGAGAAACTGGCTAAAATAAAATAGAATTACAGAGTTAAATTATAGAAGTTAAGTTTACATTTTAACAATGTAATTCCATTATCACATCATAAGTCTTCCATCTTGTAGCAGCACAAGATATACAAGTAAACTGTATAATGATGCTTCAAAATATGCAGGTCCAAAAAGCTAGGTCCTCTATCAAATAACCTAATCCAAAGAAATAACTCTTCAATTGACCTGTTCGTCACCTGAGAAGTCATGCAGAAATAAAAGTCAACACATGGTTGGTGAGTTCATATAGTTTAGTATTTAAAAATGATTTGAAAATGATTTGAAACCTCCTTTGGTAAAGACCCTAACCTCATTAACACCATATGTATCATCCAGATCGGTATGCTTATGTATAGGGCATACCCATGAGTCGAGGCTACAACCCCGCCCAGACGCCATCCCACCACATACTAATCCGCATAGGACATTGTTGTTAATGATAATTAAGCATTTTTACCTAACACACACTCTTGTTCACAATGATTCAAATGTTTACACAAAACCTTTGTTTAACCCTCGGGTAACAACCTTAATCTCATTAACATCACATGTATCATCCAGATCGGTATGCTTATATATAGGGCATACCCCTGAGTCGAGGCTACAACCCCGCCCAGACGCCGTCCCACCACATACTAATCCACATGGGACATTGATGTTAATGAAAATTAATCATTTTACTCCTACCTTTAACCCAATGATTCGTCAGTCCTTTGTTCCTGTAAATACAACAATTTGGAATCTATATTGATTCCTTATGTTCATCACAATAGTGATCAACCACAGTAATTGTAGAAACAGTTAAATAAATGCTTAAATAAATAAATAAATAAACATTTAATAAAATCTAAGTCCAAATGATTGGGGCCTTTGGTCACACTCGAGTAGACTAGTCTGTCAATCTAGTTACTTAGTAGTTAGGGAATCTGTAAATATCCTCAAACATACGACCTACAAGTCAAACGGTCTAGCTAGGACTTCTTGAAATGTAGGATTTCATGTTTCGTCTGTTTTGGCGTATGTTATCTCTGATATTTCCCAGGCTTTCCCTTGAAAATGATTTATTGATTCGTCTGATTCTGTTACAAGATGTACTTGATTCGTTGATCATAGAATACTAGATTCATTGATCAATTGTACACTTGATTCATTGTTCAACAAACACTTGATTTGTAGAACATTGAATATTGTCTTTGCAAAGATTGTTTCGTTTGATTCGTTGAAATCCCACACTTGTTTCGTCAAAGTGTTTCGTATGATTCATTGAACTCACCCATTTGATTTGTCAAAATGTATCGTCTGATTCACTGAAAACACCCATTTGATTCGTTAAATTGTTTCGTTTGATATGTTTGAATTCACACACTTGTTTTGTCAAAATGTCTAGTTTGATTCGTTTGAAATGTTTTGATTTGTTGAAATGTTTAGTTTAACTCAATTATTCACTTAATTTATAAGTAAATCAGTTAGTAAACCTGCATAAAATCTTCCTAGACATAGTCTAGGATAACATTTATATATATGTAAAACATATAAATTTAAAAGCATTTAAGTAAACAATTTAAATAAATAGTTTACGCATGCTTCTCAGCCCCGCGTTTTAAAACAAAAATGTTAGAAAAGGGGCAATGAACTCACCTGTGTTGATGTGAAATGAACCACAAATATATGCGCACTCTTTGATTGTTGCCTAAGTATCTTTAGCACCTGAGTTATTTTAAAGAATTCGAATACGATAAGTACATACGGGCATTGTCGTATCTATGGTTTGGTCTCGGTGTGCAACTACGTGTCCTAGATTACTAATGTGTTTCTAGAGTTCCTTCTATCTAAGTTAAACTATTACCCGTTAGTAACCCAAATCCCACATTAATCATTTAAAGTATTTAAGTAAAACATTTTCAATTTATTTCATTTTAAGTTAATCATTTATTTAGGCAAATCATTTAATTATATTGATAAAGTTTATAATTTAATTTCTTTTTATGAAAAGCATAATTATTTAAGAAAAGTGCAATTAAACATGATGAGCTTATATTAAACCCATTGGGCCGTTCTTGGGACCATTAATAGACTTTGATTTTCAAGCGATCTCTTGTTTGCTTATTGAGTCACTAACCTTGATGGTTTAAATAACCATTTAGATTAGTCATATGTCTTTGAAATTCCCAATGGTTTAGGTGTTAACATTTAAGTCAACCCATAACCTTTAGGTTCTTGTTTTCCATCCCTAATGTAATTCTCTCATGATGTCGATATCTTAGCTTAAGGAGATTCATTTGTGTTTAACCAAGTGGATGATCATTCCTCCCCCTATAATGATTTCATATGGTTATTGTGCTAAAATGTTCTAAGTTAGACCGGTTGTTAATCCTAACATTGTTTTTATTGAAGTTTAGATCTCGTGGGCCTTATGTTAGGCCTTACTTGCCATTGTGACCCAATTGGTTAATATTTACTTAATCGAATGTACAACGGGTCAACCTTAGATATTGGCCAAATGATTTGGTCTCGAGCTTACCACTCGGACTTAATACATGGAAATTCTTATGGGCCGAACATAAATGATGCGAGCCGAATAGTGATCATGGGCCCAATTGGGCCAACATGGTCAAAGCTTTGCAAATCCATTTCGATTGGTTATTCTATTGGGCCTGGTAGGTTATAGGACCGAGAGGGGTCTCAATTATCAATGGACCAAAAATATCCAACTAGTAATGGGCCGAATTAATTATATGAACTAACTTTTGTGTTATGGGCCTAAGAACCGGTGGGGCTATGTTAAACTACTGTTGGGCCGACTAAGAGTATGTATTGGGTTAAAGAAAATCCCATGAATGTGAATCCCGCTGCTAGGTTCCAGCGAACCTTTTTGCTCTCATGACCAAGGTTCGGCTAACCTGCACCGTGGTCAATGGTTCGCTTGTATGAAACAGGGTTCGTTCCTAGGATAGGGTTCAGCTGGTCTAATAGGTTCGGTGAAGTAACCAGGAGCAACAAGGTTCGTCAGCCTCTCACTGAGGGTTCGCCATGCACGTTGGGTTCGCCGAAGGCTCGGCCTGGTCTCAGGGTTCGGCTAGTACTCGTTTCCCATGAAAGGTTCGTGTTTCAAATAGAAAGGTTCGGCTGATATACTGGTTCGCCTAAGAGATGGTTCGCCTGTTAGAGTAAGGTTCGGTGGTTGGTGCAGCTTGACAGGGTTCGGGAGTGGCTCACGCAGGGTTCGTTCAGCACAACAGGTTCGGCCGATCTCTTCTTCTCTATCTTCACCCACGAACCCTACCTGCAACAACACCATTTTCGAGCTCTAATCCGGGCAAGATCATTCCTTGGGTCAACATTCATGTTAGAATGTTGCCTAAATGTGTGTTTTGTGTACAAAGATCCTAAACCGGTCGTGTGTGTGTGTGTGGGTCGAACAACCACAACAATATGAATGAAAACCCTAAATATTCGAACCTTTAAACATCCATACCTCGAAATCGGTTGGTCAAATCTACAGATCGGTTGTACTTCCTTGAAGAGGATGATGAGAGCTTCGCGTGGACACCAAGAACGCCCGATTTCGTCTCCAAACGAGTGAGATCTTGAAAGTTGAAGATGAAGAACTTTAGAGAGAGAGAGAGGTGACGGGAGAGAGAGCTAGAGAGAGAGATGTGTAAAAATGAAAGATTTTAGTTCTTTCCACGCTTATATATCCCGAGGGTATTCGGGTTCGTTTCGTTTGCTCGGTTCGCGTATTCATCGCGTTTCCGGATCGTAACGCGTGTAATTACGTAATCTAAATAAAAGGTTATATTTTATGTGTTTGGGAAGTGTTTATTTCTAGTAAAGATATTAATTGTTATTTTCCTAATTTATTTATCGAAACTCATAAATTTTACGCGTTTTATTATTTATTCGCGTGTTATGGTTTACGCGTCTAAATTTAAAATAATTTTGCTTTAATTTATTTATGATGAGTTTCAAAATTGTAAAACAGAAAGTATTTTATTTCCTTAACTTTAAAACCGTTCGAATCGTCTTTCATTTCGTTTCGTCAGAAAACGTCACTTACGCGCGTTTTCGTACAGAGCGCTAACTGTACGAGCCCGATTGTACGTTTCACTTTCTGATTTTGTTGTCTACTTTACAATCATCGTTTCAGACCATTAAATTATCCGATCTATTTGTAAAGATCGTCACCTATACGAATAGTTCGTCAGTTTAGCGTTCCGTAACAACAACTGTTATTGTATTATTTTGATTATCCTCACATACGTGCTATCCTAATAGATCCTAACAAATAAACCCATGATGGTTCAGGGTTGCCAGATAATTACCTGACTCAAGAACCATTGTTCCGTACTTAGTTTCTGCTGAATGTTTATGAATCTGTTGTTTGATAATGTGAAATGACTTTGACTATCGATATGAACATGAAATAGAATAGAATGTGTATAGTTTGTGTCCGTTTACTGTTCGTGCTACTGTTGCGATCACTGTTCCGGCACCGGTTTCGGCACTGTTGTTACAATTTAGTTCTGTAAAACCTCACATACGTTTACACATAATAAATCCTAACAAATAATCACTGATGGTTCTATGTTGCCAGATAATTATTTTACTCAAGAACCCTATTTCTGAACTTTGTTTCTGTTAAATGTTTCTGAATTTGTTGTTTGCTAACACAAAAATGATAATGACAATGATATGAATTTGAAATAAAATAAAATGTTTGTAGTTTGTACCTGTTTACTGTTCATGTCACTCTTTAAGATCACTGTTCCGGTGACGGTTCCGGCACTGATGTTACAAGACCGTACAAGGCTTTGTCTGGCTTGTAGATGGATCATTATTTGAATCATGAAATTCATCATCAGAATTAGACTCGTTAGAAACTTTTTTCCTTTTAGGAACTAAAAAAGTTGTAGAATCATCTTATGGAATAAAATAAGAACCTTCGTAAGTCTATAATATAAATCTTGGAAACAAAGTACCGTGAAGTGTTAAAGTTTCACTTATTGAATCAATAATATCTTGTGAACTCCAATGGAAAACATTTATGTAAACAGTTAAAAACTTCTTCATAATCAAAGAGCCAGTTGGGACCTCTTCCAGGAATGTCTTAGTAAATCGACAAACTGTGACTTAATTAGCCTATTCAATTCCCCTGGTGGCCATATTAAGAACTTTCTTATTTAAGGAATTTGTAGAATAGCCCAAGAAAACAACATCAATAGCCTTTGGCTCAAATTTTGGTGTAGTCAGCTTCAAATATTTAAATGTAGCACCAAAAGGCTTCAAGTGTGGAAGATTGGGCTTTCTGCCTTTAAGCAACCGATAACATGTTTTTCCTTGCTTTTTAACAGTTGAAATATGATTTAATGTATAACATGATGTTTTAACTTCTTTTGACCAAAAGTAATCAAAAGATGAGTATCATCGTTCTGGCCGTCTTCATTAATTTCTTATTCGTCCTATTTGCAACACCATTGTGTTGAGGTTTGTAAGGTGCACTAAACTGATGAGTAATTCCTTATTGAATACAAAACTGTTCCAACTTATGATTCTCAAACTCCATTCCATTGTCACTCCTTAGAAATTTGATCTTTCTTGTATATACTCATTCTCCGTCTTGATGATTAGATTCTTCCAAATATTCGTTGGCTCTCCTTTGGATGCTAAAATGAAAACCTGTGAAAATCTAGAAAAATCATAAGTAATTACCAAAGAAAAAGATCTTCCATCAAAACTCTTAACAGACACCATACCAAAAATATCCATTTGTAACATTTCCAGAGGAGTGTTAATGGAATTTTCCATTTTAAGCATATGTCATTGTCTACGTTGTTTCCCCTTTTGACAGGAGTTATAATGATCAGACATGACAAATGATTTAGATAGGACAACTTAAACAAGGTTATTTCTAACCAAAAAATTCATTTTTCGTACATGAACGTGTCCCATTCTCTTACGCCAAGAAATGGAATCCTTTTCAGTGGCCTTTGAAAAGAAACAAGTATTATGAGATGACGAAGAAACAGATGACATATTTAGCTGATCTGTGATATTTTGTCTTGGAGCTGACAATAATCCAATCTTAAGGGATAACAACACCAGGCTTCGGAATATAACAATCTTTGTTGTCAAATATCACATAATATTCTTTGTCACAAACTTGGGAAACCCTAAACAAATTATGTTTAAGCTTTTCCACATAGCTAACATCCGCAAAGCTTATCTCATCATTTGACAACACACCCTCTTTAGTAATATATCCTCCAATGTTTCATGTCCTCAAGACACCAATCCTAAAAGAACCTGTGAATGCAATGGGTGTAGCCTGTAAGTCATACGACAAACATGTAGATGATTCTGTCATGGTTTCTTTCTTGATGCTTGCTTCCATGATTCTAGAACAGCAAAAGAGCCTGGACACACGAAGGCATATGAGATGATTGAGCATCTGCTAGAAATGTTTCAGCAACATAGTCGACATGAACGCTTTGAAGTGATAAGATCACTCTTAGATTGTCGCATGCAAGTAGGTTCTTTGGTTAGTACTCATATGCTAAAGGTGAAGGTTTATATAGATCATCTAACACGTCTTGAGTGGCCACTGACAAATGAATTAGCTGGGGATATAATCTCAATTCATTGCCTAAGTCATATGACCATTTCACTTTGAACTATAATATGAATGCTTGGAGCAAGACCATCCCAGAGCTGCATATAATGCTTAAAACTGCTATATGAATATACCAAGCTCTAACAAAGTTAGTTCAGTGTTGATGATCAAGGAGGTTCGAGTTGAGAAATCCAAAGGTAAGGACAAGAAGAGCGTGAAAGGTAAGGTCAAAGACAAAGGCAAAGTGGTTGCCAAGATCAAATCTCTAAAGGATGTCAAACATTTTCATTTTGATGAAACTGGGCATTGGAGGAGGAATTGCCCCAAATATTTGGCTGAGATAAAGAAAAAGAAGAGTTCTACTGCAAGCACCTCCGGTGTTTTCGTTACGGAAATATTTTCTTTTTCTAGCGAATCTTGGGTGTTTGACACTGGTTGTGGTTCTCACATATGTAATAATTTGCAAGGACTATGGAAGGTTAAGAAGCTACAGAAAGGCAACATGTAACTCCATGTGGGACATGGACAAAAGGTTGCAGTCAAGGCAGTGGGAAAATGTGTTCTTTTACTTCCTATGGGTTTAGAACTTATTTTGAACAATGTTTTTTATATTTCTAGTTTGACTTGAAATATTGTTTCAGTTTCTGCTTTGCGTCAGCATGGTTTTAAGTATGCTTTTGACGACAATGGTTATTTTTCTGCATATTTGAGTGTTGTGTTTTATTTTGATGCAAAGACACACAATGGAATCTAGGAGACAGATGTCCATAGAAATAATGAAATATACAATATCTCCAATAAACGTATGAAATTGGATTTCAACGATACATACTTATGGTATTGCCGGCTTGGACACATTAACAAGAATCACATTAGGAAACTCCGAACCTCTAGAAAATTATATTCAACGGGTTCAGAATCATTTGATGAATGCGAATCATGTTTGAGTGGGAAGTTGATTAAGTAGCCCATTAAAGGGAATAGTCATAAAGCCAAGGATCTGCTTGAAATCATACATTCAGATGCAAGTGGTCCATTCAGAACCACTGTTAGAAATGGAGAAGGGTATTTTATTATAGGTATTAATGATTTTAGTATATATGGTTATGTTTATCTCATGAAGAATAAATATGAAACGATGGAAATGTTCAAACGATACTAAAAAGAAGTATAGAACTTATTAGGTAAGACGATTAAGATACTTCAATTGGATCGAGGAGGTGAATATGTTAGTCATGAATTTGATGAACGTCTAATAAATTGTGTAACTGTTTCACAACTCACTCCACCTGGAACACCACAACTAAATGGTGTTTCTAAAAGGCGAAATTGAACTCAATTAGATGTGGTTCGATCAATGACGTGTTGTACAAAGTTACCACAATCCTTTTGGAGTTTTGCTCTTGAAACAACCGCATAAATTGTTAACTTCGCTTAAACAAAGGAAGTTGAAAAGACACCATAGGAGATATGTCATGGGAATAAACCCAAAGTGTCTTATCTTAAGGCATGGGGATGTAACACATATGTTACACAAGAATCTCAAGACAAACTAGATCCCCAAGGTGATAAAGTTTTTTTCTTTGGATACCCTAAGATGACCGGTTATTAATTCTACAATCCCACTGAAAATCGTGTTTTCATTAAGAGGAGAGCTACATTTTTGGAAAAGGAACTCTTAGCTTGAGGGATTAGAGAAAATCATGTGGATTTAGAGGAAATCCGTGAATCCCAAATAACCGAGACGCTAGCTGAAACATCTGGACAACATAATGATGTTGAAATTGAATCAGAAAGGACTCAAGAGTTGGATAGAACTCCAAGCATCCGTAGAAGCAGTAAGGATTGACATGATCCTGTATATATATTGAACTTAATGATAATGTCGACAGCTTCTTTACAGATCAAGCTGAATCTACTCTTATAAAGATGCCATTATGGATTCAGAATCAACAAAATGGTTGGATGGTATGAACACAGAGTTGTAATCCATGTATGACAATCATGTATGAGACTTGGTTGAACTTCCTCCAGAGTGTCGGATTGTAGGATGTAAATGGATCTTTAAAAATAAGACTAACATGAATGGAAATGTACAAACCTACAAATCTAGGTGTTGATTTTGAAGAAACCTTTGAACAGTAGCCATTCTTAAGTCAATTAAGATCTTACTAGCCATAGCTACATATTATGACTATGAAATATGGCATATGGATGTCAAAACCGCATTCCTAAATGGACATCTTACGGAAGTTGTCTATATGGTGCAACCTGAAGGTTTTCTGAATCAAAAGAATTCTAATAAGGTTTGTAACTTGAATATATCCATTTATGGACTAAAACAAGCATCTCGAAGTTGTAAGATTCATTTTGATCAAAAAAATCAAAGATTTAGGTTTTATCCAGAATGAAGACGAACCTTGTGTTTACAAGAAAGCTAGTGGGAGCTGTGTTACTTTTCTGGTCTTGTATGTGGATGACAATCTAATCATTGGAAACAACATACCTATGCTAAAAGATGTAAAATCTCGGCTAGGTAAATAATTCGCAATGAAAGATCTCGGCGATGCCGCTTATATTCTGGGAATAAAGATATATAGGGATAGATCTAAACAACTCATTGGATTGAGTAAAAGTACATACATTGATAGTTCCTAAACATTAAGATTCTGTGAGAGGAACCTTACCTATGACACATGGTACAATACTCAGTAGTAACAATTCTCCTAAAATGTAACATCAAGTGCCAGATCGTCCGGCAAGTCCGTACGGTATGTGTACTTTCACTATTTACTATGTGTAAATACGAGTATAGGAATAGTGTTTGGGACAACAAAAATTGAAATACAAGAAACAGTTGTACGTATTTAAGTGAAAACTTAAATACTGTAAGTACAACACGCACAATAAACAATAGTTGTTAGTATTTAGGTGAAAACCTAAGTACAAATAATACAACGAAACAAGAGAAACAACGGTGTTCAAGTAAACGACAAGAACAAGTCGGTTGCGATCTGATATCCATAGACGACAGGAATCAGATGGCCGACAAATCAGAACAAAAACAATGTGAAAACAGGAAGTTAGTTGAGTCCGTAGTGAGGAAACACAATTCAAACATAATTGCAGTGTTATTTCAGAATAACGAACTGACAGTGTGTTTGCGTGGGTGACGATTCACACAAACATATCTGTGAGTTTGGAGTTCTGAAATAATGACTGAAAAGTAGGAAACAAAAGTCGTAAAGCAAAACCATCGTCGTGTTCGTTCGGGTGACAATTCGAACGAATACGAGCGAAGGTGACGCGATCTGACGAAACGAAAACGAAAGACGATACGAACGACAATAAATCAAGAAAATAAAACATTTTAATGTTTTACAATTTTGAAACTCATCAAAAGTAAATAAATAAACTATTTTTATTTAAACTCCGTAAAAGCGCGCGTTACGTTCGGGAAACGTAACGAAAACGCGGACCGAGCAACAAAAACGAACCCGAACTCACTCGTGGTATAAATACAGTGAATGAGTCCATTTTCTCATTTTTCACTTCATCTTCTCTCCCACAAACCCTAATTCCCGGTTTTGAAACCCACCACCATATTCAAGCTTCTCTCTAGCATATCTCTCTCATTTCTTCACCAAATCACCCCATTCTTGAACCTACACGAAGCTCTCATCATCCCCTACACGAAAGTACAACCGATCTAGAGCTAAATCCACTGAAAATCGAGGTATGAGGCTGTGAAAGTAGCGATTTTTAGGGTTTTTGAACCCCTTGTTACATCACTAACCCTAACCGCTTCTAAGGGCTCTCTCTCGAACTCCATGGCTACGATGATTAACCTTAACGCCTCCCGACCTTGAAAACACCATGAAACCACGAAAGAAGGACAGATCTGGGTTAGCTTGGCTGCGGCCGAATGTCAAAACCCAGGCCGCCGAATGACCCTTGGCCGGAGAACCTCATTCGCCGACTGACTGCTCAGTCGCCACCTCATCCATTCGCCGGACCACCATGCCATTCGGGAACCAACTACCATTCGGCCACCCAACCCAGAATGAGCCTCACTCGCCTGCTACCCATTCGAGCCACTCTTCATTCAGGTTCCTTAATTCACTACAAACCATTCGGCCAGTACCACTCCTTCGTGCATGAGGAGATCAATCGGCCAAATCCAGTCGGGGTCCTATCAGTTGTAGTCGAACCACCATACCCGCATGTTGCCATCATTAGCCTCACGAACACCAACCTACTTGACCATTCCCACATGACCTGATAAAATTAATGGGCTTAGAGGCGGTTTGGTCCAGTCATGCGGTCCAAAAAATACCTCTAAAGCCTTCTAGTCCGGCTAAGGCCACTAGCAAGGCACAATAACTTGGCCCAACAGATTCTCCTTGGCCCAGACATAATGTAATCAACCCATAAAGCGGATTTGGCCCAATAACTAGTTTCGGCCCAATTAAATTTGGTTCGGCCCACTTCTTAACTAAATCAACATTTGGTCACTTGAGTCAAAATGTAAATAAGAACATTAACCAATTTCAAAGTTAACATGCACGAGAACTTGATAATTTTGATACAAAAGTTATGAATATTGGGTCAGTGATGGGCATAAGACCTAATTCTAATATTTACATGGATAGGTTATGAGAGTTTATCAAACATGTGATTAACAAATCAAGTTTTCATGGGTAACACTTAAAGATTTAGAACTACAAGATCAGAACCATTTTAATTAGACAATGATTTGCATGAGTCATGACAAGTACACAAAGGGCCAAACGACGACCGAGACTTAAGAGTGTTAGCCAATTCCATGGCTAATACGCACACATGCACACCCACAAATCTCTATAACTCACACTTACAAGTTACAAACACGTGAAATCAATACAGGATCATAAAAACAACATCAAGTACAATCAAGAGCGCGGGCATTTCTTGTTTAGACTTAGTCAACCCCAACTGCTACAAGGTGAGTTCATATGCCCCTTTTCTTTAATCTTAACTGATTTGAAACTCTCGGGGCTGAGAAACATGCTTAACTTTTAATTATTTAAAAGTTTAATGTTTAACATATTGCTTATACTTTGATTTGGATAATACTTAATTGTTTATTATCGTTTATCATTGTATGCATGCTTGTATGATTATGACATGACAGGGATAATCAGATGAACAAGATAATAGATCTTATTAATTCGTCAATACATTAGAATAATATAGTTATAAGACTTTATCTTATAACACTCAATTATTCTTACATAAACAGACAATGGAACAATTACAAGTAAACATATGAATGTTATAACGATATTACATATCTTTGTATTAACATTCGATACAAGAATTGAGTAAGTGTAATAGGACAAGTCCTTTTAACACTTAGCTTTACAACTCAATACATATTACAAGAGTACAAGGAACAAAGAATGATAATCATGATAACGTAACTTCATGATAACAACATCATTCACTCAAATAATTAACATAACTTAATAAGACAAGCTCTTGTTAATATCATGGAGTACATATGACAATGAGAACAAGGATACAGATGAACACAATTACAATTAGTTACTATTGACCTGGAGTATTATATCACTTCAATCATGTGCCAAATTGTACAAGTTGATCATGTAAGACCCTTTAATTCGATGACCAGTTAGTTTGACGTGAATAAACCGACGATAGCAAAGTGGTACCATAGGTTTGACAAACCTCTAGCTTGTAGGGCTAGTATGTTGATCGTACTGATTCATTGGCCGGTAACGTATGACCGGTGACAGGGCGACCACAAGTCAGGTTCTGGAAAGCGACACATGGTGATATTAATTTGCAGTGATAAGTAATTAATCCAGCGGAAATCCTATTGACTAGTAGGTTGGGAAAGTGATCTACTCTCATGTTCACAATAACAATTAGTTACCTAATAAGACAAGCTCTTATTTAACTTTGTTAACATCATGGAGTACATATGACAATGAGAACAAGGATACAGATGAACACAATAACAATTAGTTACTATTGACCTGGAGTATTATATCACTTCAATCATGTGCCAAATTGTACAAGTTGATCATGTAAGACCCTTTAATTCGATGACCAGTTAGTTTGACGTCAATAAACCGACGATAGCATAGTGGTACCATAGGTTTGACAAACCTCTAGCTTGTAGGGCTAGTATGTTGATCGTACTGATTCATTGGCCGGTAACGTATGACCGGTGACAGGGCGACCTCAAGTCAGGTTCTGGAAAGCGACACATGGTGATATTAATTTGCAGTGATAAGTAATTAATCCAGCGGAAATCCTATTGACTAGTAGGTTGGGAAAGTGATCTACTCTCATGTTCACTGCTAGTAATAGATTTCGTTGAGGACACGGTACATACAAAGTGGTAGAGGTAAATCGGATGCATTGTACTCTGATTATGTGAGGATTACAATGGATTCCTTTTATGCTCTATGCACTATAGTTCAAAAACAAATTTCAAGTGGTTGACTAACACTTTTAATATGTAAAGGTGAATTAACAGTTAACCCCACAATTATAGAATAATACAAGGATCTGATTAAATAAATCTAATTCCTTAATACAATGAGGGTGTATCAATACTTCGGTTTAATAATCAAACCTCTCTAACTCTATTATTCTATATATGGTGAACAGATGAATACACAACGAACAAGTCAATCAATTGGGAGATGAAAATGGATATTCTTAGTTGTATTACAAGTAGTGTGGAATTCAATTGAGTATGTGGTGGGGTGGCATCTGGGCTTGACCCTATGCCCCTATATATAAGCATACTTGATTGAGTGAAATACCACTTGTACATATAACTAAGGAGAGGCCATTGGGTGGAACAAGTGGATTCAATTAATGCAAGTAATCAAATATGACAATGTGACTGTGTGCATGAACAATTCAAGATTTTCAATATTCAAACTTATGAACTCACCAACCTAGTGTTGACTTTGTTTAAATGCATGTTTTTTCAGGTGACGAACAGGTGTAGTCATCAGATTTCAAGATCATAGCGAGAGGACTTTTAGAAGACCTAGCTGCATTTTGTGTGATCATTACTTTTGGATTGACAAAAACATTTAATCATATTTTGTAGATCTTGTACAGTTACAAGATATAAACTCATTGATTCTTTTGGATAGATTTACAGGGTTAAATTATGAACGATACATTGTAATTTAACTTTGTAATTCTATATCATTGTCATGTTTACATTTCTCAATTATACATCACGTGCTATGCAAACAATCTGATCATTTGATTATCATTCAAGATATCGCGCCCCGGGAACCTTCCGCCCAGCGGGAAAGTCGATCCAGCCCGCCGGCTCGGGGTGTGACAGATTGGTATCAGAGCCATGGTTATAGAGAAATGTAGGTCATATTACTTAAACGGTTTGGCCTAGACTATAACCTAGGGACCCTCATATAGAAGTCATGTCACATAGGATTCTGTTTGCATGTGTCTTCTGCTTCTGATCACTGCACTAACCGATTTTCTTTCGGTTATGATTAGAATGCCGCCAAGAAGACAACCACCTCTACTACCACTGACTCAAAGTTTAGCTCCGCACTCATCTACACCGACACCACCTGACTCTCCTCCACATCTACCACCACCTCCACCTCCTCCTCCTCCACCACCGGCTTATCAGTTGGACCCTGCTACTGTGGCATTGGCCACTCTCCTGACTAGCCAACTGAGGGATGTGATTCCCGAGATGATGAACCGCATCAACACCAACAACAGCAACAATGTTGCCAACTCATCTGGAGAGGCCAGCGGCAACACCCGTCAGCAACAGGACTATGGCTACAAAAAGTTTGTAGGCAGCAAGCCACCCAGATTTAGTGGCAGTGAAGGTGTAGTTGGATTGATTCAGTGGATCGAGAAGATGGAAACCACCCTTGACATCAGTGGTTGTCCTGAACAGAACAGAGTCAAGTATGCTCCGGGATCATTTCACAAGCGAGCGTTAACTTGGTGGAACGCTTAAGTTGCTATCAGAGGTCGAGATGAGGCCCAAGCCATGCCTTGGGATGATTTCAAAGCTGTGCTGCGGGCAGAGTTTTGCCCAAGGAATGAACTGAAAAAGGTTGAAACTGAACTGCTCAACCTGGAGATGATTGGTGCTGGGAATCTGGCCTACACCACAAGATTTCATGAGTTAGCCACTTTGGCACCTGACGTGGTGCCAACACTAGAGAAGAGGATAGAGCGGTATATGGTGGATTACCGCCCAGCATCTGGGGGCATGTGATTTCTGCCCATCCTACTACCATGGAGTTAGCTGTTACTCTGTCAGCATCGTTGACAGACATGATGGTTTCCTCTGGGGCATTCAAGAAAGAGGCTGACTCAGCCAAAGCTGGAACCTCAAGGAAGCCGGATAAGAGGCCGGCAAAGAAACAAAAGGTGGCTAGAAACTTTGCTGCTACCAATCAAGCCCCAATGCTTAACCAACCACCACCACTGCAAGTCAGATAGCCCTACACTGGCACCGCACCTTTGTGCAACACTTGCCAGTATCATCACGCGCCAAACACTCAGTGCATACAGTGCACAAACTGTGGAAAGTTTGGCCATTGGGCAAATCGCTACAGGAGCACGGGAGCTCCAAACAGAAACAACAATGTAGCCACTACTGCTGCTGCCACTACTGCTAATCACAGGTCCTGCTACAACTGTGGCGAACCTGGACACTTTTTTCGGGATTGTCCCAAGAAAAATCAACAAAGGGCTCAAGCACCAAGAGGACGAGCCTTTCAGATCGGAGCAGCTGCTGCTAGACAAGACCCGAACGTGATCACGGGTACATTTCTCTTATTTGACTTCTATGCATCCATATTATTTGACACTGGTGCGGATCAGAGTTTTATCTCATCCGATTTTGCTAGCCATCTTAATCATGTTGAGGAATCATTAGACTCCCCTTATACTATTGAGATAGCTAACGGCAAACAGATTACAGTTGATATAGTACTTAGGAATTGCCCACTAACACTTGGCGATCATACATTTTCTATCGATTTGATACCGATGGAGCTGGGCAGTTTCGATATCATCATCGGAATGGATTGGCTATCTCTTAACAGAGTAGAGTTCATTTGTTCCGAAAAGCTACTACGTATCCCAGTGGAAAACATTCAGGTCTTGGAAATTCATGGAGATCAAGCGAAACGCAGTGTCAAGATAATATCGTGCATGAAGGCTCTCAAGTACTTACGAAAACAATGTGTTGCATTCTTAGCTCATGTGGTAGAGAAAGACAAGAGAGCAATCAAGATTCAAGATGTACCAGTTGTGAAAGACTATGTGGACGTGTTTCCGGATGATTTACCGGGACTGCCACCCGAGAGATCGGTGCAGTTTCGAATCGATTTGATTCTGGGAGCGACTCCTGTAGCTAAGTCTCCTTATAGACTTGCACCATCAGAAATGCAGGAACTGTCCAATCAATTACAAGAGCTACTCGACAAGGGATTCATTCGACCGAGTTTCTCAACGTGGGGAGCTCCGGTTCTTTTGGTGAAAAAGAAGGATGGAACTTTCAGGATGTGCATCGATTACAGAGAACTCAACAAACTCACCATCAAGAATCGGTACCCGTTACCGAGGATTGATGATTTGTTTGATCAATTACAGGGAGCACAATACTTTTCAAAGATAGACCTGAGATCAGGCTATCATCAGCTCCGGATTCAAGAGGAAGACATACCGAAGACGGCCTTTCGTACCCGATATGGTCACTACGAGTTCATGGTGATGCCATTCGGATTGACGAACGCACCGGCTGTGTTCATGGATTTGATGAACTGGGTGTGCAAGCCGTATTTAGATCAGTTCGTTATCGTCTTTATTGATGATATACTGATTTATTCAAGGGACGAGAAGGAACATGAAAAACACCTCAGAACAGTCTCGGAACTCCTGAAAGAAGAACGACTTTATGCCAAATTCTCCAAGTGTGAATTTTGGTTAAGAGAAGTTCAGTTTTTGGGTCACGTGATTAACAGTGATGGTATTCACGTGGATCCTGCCAAGATAGAAGCAATCAAGAACTGGGATGTGCCTACAACGCCTACAGAGATCCGATCATTCTTAGGATTGGCAGGTTATTACAGGAGATTCATCTCGAATTTCTCTAAGATAGCCTTGCCTCTCACCAAACTCACACAGAAGTCTGAACCTTTTGTGTGGACTCAGAAACAAGAAGAGGCATTCCAGACACTGAAACAAAGATTGTGCAACGCTCCTATCTTAACACTCCCAGAAGGCAATGATGACTTTGTAGTTTACTGTGATGCTTCCCATCAGGGACTCGGATGTCTTTTGATGCAACGAGACAAAGTCATTGCTTATGCCTCACGACATCTGAAGATACATGAGAAGAATTACACAACACACGATCTCGAACTGGGAGCTGTTGTCTTCGCTTTAAAGATTTGGAGACATTACCTGTATGGTACCAAATCCACTATCTTCACAGATCACAAGAGTTTACAGCACATATTTGATCAGAAGGAGCTTAACATGAGACAGAGACGTTGGGTTGAGCTCTTGAACGATTACGATTGTGTGATCAAATACCATCTGGGCAAAGAAAATGTTGTTGCAGATACTTTGAGCTGGAAGGAAAGAGTCAAACCCTTACGCGTTCGCGCAATGGGAATGACTGTGCAAACAAGTCTGAGAGATCACATTTTACAAGCACAACAAGAAGCGGTGGCAAGAGACAATCTGAAACACGAACTCGATTGTGGAGCCGAGAAACATTTCAAGACAAAACAAGATGGAGTTATCTATTACCTGGAACGTGTTTGGATTCCAGCAGTAGGTGAACTCAGAACACTCATACTTGACGAGGCACACAAGACACGTTATTCAGTTCATCCTGGTGCCGATAAGATGTACCAAGATCTTAGGTCATTTTATTGGTGGCCGGGTATGAAGAACGACATTGCCACTTATGTTGGCAAATGTATCACATGTGCCAAAGTCAAAGCATAACACCAGAAGCCTTCGGGTTTGCTGGAACAACCAGAGATACCACAATGGAAGTGGGAACAAATATCTATGGATTTTATTACCAAGCTACCCCGCACTTCCAGCGGACACGATTCGATTTGGGTCATCATTGATAGATTGACCAAGTCCTCACACTTCTTGCCGATCAGAGAGACATACAAGATGGAGAAACTAGCGAGACTATACATTGATGAAATAGTAGTTAGGCACGGGGTGCCATTGTCTATTATTTCAGACCGGGAGAGTCGATTTACTTCGCGGTTCTGGCAATCATTATAACAATCCCTAGGGACAAGTGTTAACTTGAGCACTGCTTATCATCCACAAACGGATGGACAAAGCGAGCGCACCATTCAAACCTTAGAGGATATGTTGAGAACATGCATCCTAGACTTTGGTGGAAGTTGGGATACTCATCTACCACTCATTGAGTTCTCCTACAACAATAGCTACCACAGCAGCATTGGATGTGCTCCGTTTGAAGCACTCTATGGTAGAAAATGTCGGTCTCCAATTTGTTGGACTGAAGTAGGAGGCAACAGAATAACTGGGCCTGAACTTATTCAAGAAACTACTGATAAGATAGCCCAGATACAACAGAGATTACAAGCAACACGTAGCCGCCAAAAGAGTTACGCATACAAACGGCGCAAGTCTTTGGAATTCGATGTGGGTGACCAAGTTTTGTTGAAAGTGTCCCCATGGAAAGGCGTAGTTCGTTTTGGGGCTAAGGGCAAACTAGCACCTCGGTATGTCGGACCGTTTGAGATCACTCAACGCATAGGTCCTGTGGCATACAGACTCAGACTCCCTGATGAATTCAGCGGAGTACACGATGTTTTTCATGTATCAAATCTCAAGAGGTGTCTAGCTGACGAATCATTTCTCGTACCATTGGAAGAAATACAAGTTGACGAACAATTACATTTCATTGAATAACCTGTAGAGATTATGGAAAGTGAAGTCAAGAGACTGAAACGAAGCCTTACCCTATTGTAAAGGTTCGATGGAACTCCAAGCGTGGACCAGAATTTACCTGGGAGCGCGAGGACCACATGAAGACAAAGTATCCCCACCTGTTCGAGAATTAAATCCCGACTTTGATGCTTAAATTTCGGGACGAAATTTCTTCAACAAGGGGAGACTGTAACATCAAGTGCCAGATCGTCCGGCAAGTCCGTACGGTATGTGTACTTTCACTATTTACTATGTGTAAATACGAGTATAGGAACAGTGTTTGGGATAACAAAAATCGAAATACAAGAAACAGTTGTACGTATTTAAGTGAAAACTTAAATACTGTAAGTACAACATGCACAATAAACAATAGTTGTTAGTATTTAGGTGAAAACCTAAGTACAAATAATACAACGAAACAAGAGAAACAACGGTGTTCAAGTAAACGACAAGAACAAGTCGGTTGCGATATGATATCCATAGACGACATGAATGAGATGGCCGACAAATCAGAACAAAAACAATGTGAAAACAGGAAGTTAGTTGAGTCCGTCAGTGAGGAAACACAATTCAAACACAATTGCAGTGTTATTTCAGAATAACGAACTGACAGTGTGTTTGCGTTGGTTACGATTCACACAAACATATCTGTGAGTTTGGAGTTCTGAAATAATGACTGAAAAGTAGAAAACAAAAGTCGGAAAGCAAAACCATCGTCGTGTTCGTTCGGGTGACGATTCGAACGAATACGCGCGAAGGTGACGCGATCTGACGAAACGAAAACGAAAGACGATACGAACGACAATAAATCATGATAATAAAACATTTTAATGTATTACAATTTTGAAACTCATCAAAAGTAAATAAATAAACTATTTTTATTTAAACTCCGTAAAAGCGCGCGTTACGTTCCGGAAACGTAACGAAAACGCGGACTGAGCAACAAAAACGAACCCGAACTCACTCGTGGTATAAATACAGTGAATGAGTCCATTTTCTCATTTTTCACTTCATCTTCTCTCCCACAGACCCTAATTCCCGGTTTTAAAACCCACCACCATCTTCAAGCTTCTCTCTAGCATATCTCTCTCATTTTTCACAAAATCACCCCATTCTTGAACCTACACGAAGCTCTCATCATCCCCTACACGAAAGTACAACCGATCTAGAGCCAAATCCACTGAAAATAAAAGTATGAGGCTGTGAAAGTAGCGATTTTTAGGGTTTTTGAACCCCTTGTTACATCACTAACCCTAACCGGTTCTAAGGGCTCTCTCTCGAACTCCATGGCTACGATGATTAACCTTAACACCTCCCAACCTTGAAAACACCATGAAACCACGAAAGAAAGACATATCTGGGTTAGCTTGGCTGCGGCTAAATGTCAAAACCCAGGCCGCCGAATGACCCTTGGCCGGAGAACCTCATTCGCCGACTGACTGCTCAGTCGCCACCTCATCCATTCGCCGGACCACCATGCCATTCGGGCACCAACTTCCATTCGGCCACCCAACCCAGAATGAGCCTCATCGCCAGCTACCCATTCGAGCCACTCTTCATTCGGGTTCCTTCATTCGCTGCAAACCATTCGGCCAGTACCACTCATTCGTGCATGAGGAGATCAATCGGCCAAATCCAGTCGGGGTCCTCTCAGTTGTAGTCGAACCACCATACCCGCATGTTGCCATCATTAGCCTCATGAAGACCAACCTACTTGACCATTCCCACGTGACCTGATAAAATTAATGAGCTTAGAGGCAGTTTGGTCCAGTCATGCGGTCCAAAAAATACATTTAAAGCCTTTTAGTCCAGCTAAGGCCCACTAGCATGGCCCAATAACTTGGCCCAACAGATTCCCCTTGGCCCAGACATAATGTAATCAACCCATGAAGCAGATTTGGCCCAATAACTTGTTTCGGCCCAATTAAATTTGGTTCGGCCCACTTCTTAACTAAATCAACATTTGGTCACTTGAGTCAAAATGTAAATAAAAACTTTAACCAATTTCAAAGTTAACATGCACAAGAACTTGATAGTTTAATACAAAAGTTATGAATATTGGGTCAGTGATGGGCATAAGACCTAATTCTAATATTAACTAGGATAAGTTTTGAGAGTTTATCAAACATGTCATTAACAAATCAAGTTTTCATGGGTAACACTTCAAGATTTAGAACTACAAAAGATATATCAGAACCATTTTAATTAGACAATGATTTGCATGAGTCATGACAAGTACACAATGGGCCAAACGACAACCGAGACTTAAGAGTGTTAGCCAATTCCATGGCTAATACGCACAAATGCACACCCACAAATCTCTATAACTCACACTTACAAGTTACAAACACGTGAAATCAATACAGGATCATAAAAACAACATCAAGTACAATCAAGAGCGCGGGCATTTCTTGTTTAGACTTAGTCAACCCCAACTGCTACAAGGTGAGTTCATATGCCCCTTTTCTTTAATCTTAACTGATTTTAAACTCTCGGGGCTGAGAAACATGCTTAAATTTTAATTATTTAAAAGTTTGATGTTTAACATATTGCTTATACTTTGATTTAGATAATACTTAATTGTTTATTATCGTTTATCATTGTATGCATGCTTGTATGATTATGACATGACAGGGATAATCAGATGAACAAGATAATAGATCTTATTAATTCATCAATACATTAGAATAATATAGTTATAAGATTTTATCTTATAACACTCAATTATTCTTACATAAACATACAATGGAACAATTACAAGTAAACATATGAATGTTATAAAGATATTACATATCTTTGTATTAACATTCGATACAAGAATTGAGTAAGTGTAATAGGACAAGTCCTTTTAACACTTAGCTTTACAACTCAATACATATTACAAGAGTACAAGGAACAAAGAATGATAATCATGATAACGTAACTTCATGATAACAACATCATTCACTCAAATAATTAACATAACTTAATAAGACAAGCTCTTGTTAATATCATGGAGTACATATGACA
Organism: Mikania micrantha; assembly: GCA_009363875.1. Classification (NCBI taxonomy): domain Eukaryota; kingdom Viridiplantae; phylum Streptophyta; class Magnoliopsida; order Asterales; family Asteraceae; genus Mikania; species Mikania micrantha. The sequence continues at coordinate 7,554 of SZYD01001515.1, read as the reverse complement.
ATGAGAACAAGGATACAGATGAACACAATTACAATTAGTTACTATTGACCTGGAGTATTATATCACTTCAATCATGTGCCAAATTGTACAAGTTGATCATGTAAGACCCTTTAATTCGCTGACCAGTTAGTTTGACGTGAATAAACTGACGATAGCATAGTGGTACCATAGGTTTGACAAACCTCCAGCTTGTAGGGCTAGTATGTTGATCGTACTGATTCATTGACCGGTAACGTATGACCGGTGACAGGGCGACCTCAAGTCAGGATCTGGAAAGCGACACATGGTGATATTAATTTGCAGTGATAAGTAATTAATCCAGCGGAAATCCTATTGACTAGTAGGTTGGGAAAGTGATTTACTCCATGTTCACTGCTAGTAATAGATTTCGTTGAGGACACGGTACACAAAGTGGTAGAGGTAAATCGGATGCATTGTACTCTGATTATGTGAGGATTACAATGAATTCCTTTTATGCTCTATGCACTATAGTTCAAAAACAAATTTCAAGTGGTTGACTAACACTTTTAATATGTAAAGGTGAATTAACAGTTAACCCCACAATTATAGAATAATACAAGGATCTGATTAAATAAATCTAATTCCTTAATAATCAAGCCTCTCTAACTCTATTATTCTACATATGATGAACAGATGAATACATAACGAACAAGTCAATCCATTGGGAGATGAAAATGAATATTCTTAGTTGTATTACAAGTAGTGTGAATTCAATTGAGTATGTGGTGGGGTGGCGTCTGGGCTTGACCCTTTTGTATGCCCCTATATATAAGCATACTTGATTAAGTGAAATACCACTTGTACATATAACTAAGGAGAGGCCATTGGGTGGAACAAGTGGATTCAATTAATGCAAGTAATCAAATATGACAATGTGACTGTGTGCATGAACAATTCAAGGTTTTCAATATTCAAACTTATGAACTCACCAACCTAGTGTTGACTTTGTTTAAATGCATGTTTCCTCAGGTGACGAACAGGTGTAGTCATCAGATTTCAAGATCATAGCTAGAGGACTTTTAGAAGACCTAGCTGCATTTTGTGTGATCATTACTTTTGGATTGACAAAAACATTGAATCATATTTTGTAGATCTTGTACAATTACAAGATATAAACTCATCGATTCTTTTGGATAGATTTACGGGGTTAAATTATGAACGATACATTGTAATTTAACTTTGTAATTCTATATCGTTGGCATGTTTACATTTCTCAATTATACATCATGTGCTATGCAAACAATCTGATCATTTGATTATCATTTAAGATATCACGCCCCGGGAACCTTCCGCCCGGCGGGATAGTTGATCCAGCCCTCCAGCTCGGGGTGTGACATAAAACAAAACGAGGAGAGGAAGAAAATGGAAAGAGTTCCATATGCTTCTGCAATTGGTTCAATAATGTATGCCATGTTACATACTAGACCTAATGTGTCATTTTGTTTGAGTATAACAAGTAAATACCAGCAAAAACCTAGTGAAAGTCATTGGGTTGCTGTGAAAAACATATTTAAGTACTAAAAAGAACCAAATACATATTCTTGATCTATAGAGGATTGGAAGAAGAGCTAACTGTAAAGTGTTACATAGATGCTAGCTTCCAAACAGATCGAGATGATTCTTGATCACAATCAAGGTATGTTTTTACACTCAATGGAGGAGTTATCACTTAGAGGATCTCAAAACAAAGTGTTGTTGCTCAATCCACGGTAAAGTCTGAATACATTGCTACTTTAAAAGCTACAAAAGAAGATGCTTGGATGAAGAATTCGTGACTGATCTCGGTGTGGTTCTATCACACCCGAGCCGGCGGGCCGGATCGAATGTCCCTTCGGGCGGAAGGTTCTCGAGGTGCGATATCGTGTGATAATCTGAATGATCAGATTGTATACATAGCATCAACATTGAGAATAACTAAAGCAGAAATAGCATAAACTAGGATTACAAAGTTAAATTACAATTTGTCAATGTTTGATAATTTAACTAAGTAAACCTATCAAAAGAATCATAAGTTTACTATCTTGTAACTGTACAAGATATCAAAAGTGATTTACAGTCAATCAACAAAAGTATGTGCTTTCCAAAAGCTACTAGGTCCTCTAACTGGGAAACATGTAAGAAAACAAGGTCAACACAATGGTTGGTGAGTTCATATAGTTTAGTATTTGAAAAATAGTTTTTGCAAACCTTTTCGGTAACAACCTTGAGCTCATTAATAACCACCTGTCCTATCCGGTTCGGTATGCTTATATATAGGTCATACGTAGGGTCAAGCTTACCGCCAGCCCAGCCGCCAGCCCACCATACACTAAACCACATATGACATTGTTGTTAATGAAAATTAAGCGTTTTTACCTACCATCCAGTTCCCTTTTCATCATAGCTTCAAGCATTCTGTTTAAGAATTTCAAACACACACACAATATCATTTAAAAATCAAGTTTAGAGAGGTACTTCTATGGACAACTGAATACCCGAAGATGTCCAATATCAATCTGTAGTAGAAACTAAGTATGACTTGCAACATAGGTGTTTTGATAAAGGGATCCTCAAGATGACACAAAGTCAGCAAGAAGAAACCAGTATCATCCTAGTCACTCGTACAAAACCATAGATGAACCAAGAAGAACACTGAATGACTAGTAGGGGTAGACACCATAGGTCACCACTCGGCGGCCAATCAGTCTGTCTTACAAGGTTCTGACAATGTAGAACACTGATGACCAGTAGAGGTTGACACTGTAGGTCAACACTCGTCAGCCAATCAGTCTGTCTTACGAAGTCCAATAGCTTTAGCATCCAAGTTTATAGCATACAAATTGTTTAGCCTTTACGTATCATGTGCACAAGTACTAGCTTCACAACCGGAATCCCATTACGTTAGTTTTAGCATTTCAAGCATTCAAAGCATTCAAGTATTTCGAGCATTTCAAGCATATAGAGCATTCTTGAATTTCAAGCACATAAGTCTTTCGGAGTTTAAGTATATGAGTTTTCAAAAGTATGGTTTATAAAAGCATTTAAGAGTTTCAGTATTTGGTTAACTAAAGCATTTGTAGCATCACGAGTTTACATCATCAAAGTATACGTGTATAAAGAATTAGCGATAAAAGTAAGTATAATAGTGTTAAGAAACATTTAAACATTTATTTAAAATATTTAGACATGCTTCTTAGTCCCAAGTAAAACAAAATAATTTGAAAGGGGACAAATGAACTCACTTGTGTTGTACTATGCCTGTATGACTAAGAATTCAGATAAACGCGCTCACGTGCTGTGGAGACTATGTAGCTTCAATACCTGAGTTGATTTGTTGTGATTTTGTACACGATAAGTCTTTATAATAGACGTAAATAAGAATTTGGTCTCGGTGTGAGACTATGTGTCCTAATCGTTTTCTAATGAGTTACTAGCGTTCCACTTCTAAGCTAAGTATTTTCCAATGACCCTTATTCCTTAGTTAATAGTAACTAAACCTTATTTGTATAAGGTTTACAAATTACGTTATTACATTCTAAAAATCATCATTTACCAACATTATTAAGTTAATAAACAATCTTTTTAAGTTTAAATTCATCTAATTTATTCTAAAATACTTTAATAAATCAATATTATGATTACCTTTTATAAGACAACGCTTTTTATTACAAAACATAAGTTATTTTATGGAAACTTGTTTTAATCGTATAAGAACTTGAGTTAACTCATCTAAGTTAAGTACAAGTCCCTCCTTAGCTTCTAGTTGATCAGTTGATAGCGTTTGCTTTTCGAGTTGATAATTAACTAAGATCATCTCATGAGAATAACCTAAGTTTATTATCTATAAAATGAAATCACTAAGGATTTAGAAGTTAATCATATAAGACTAACATCACCCATACTTAGTACATTTCCTTAGATTCTCATAAGTTTCCTTTTGTATCTTTAGCTTATTGTACTCATAGCATCTCATTATGTATATTATACTTAGTGTATTATTTTAAGCACCATTGCTAATATTTAGAGTGTTAAAGTTTTAGTTTGACACTTGTGTAACACTTTGAATACAACCGGTCTCTAACATCTTTATCCACGGTGTTGCCTTATTAGACTTTAATGCTTTATGGCTTTAACTTTGTTAAAAGATTAAGTTTTATAGCTTTGAGAGTGTTTTAGAAACTGGTGGTGTAGTTAACATCCTAACACGGATGGGAACCCTCAAACCGGCTAACACCATAACTCCAATAGTCCACCACCCGACTAGCCTATGTTTCAATTGACTTCCCAAGCTCATTTCTAAGTGTCTAGGCCTGTTTTCATGGTTGTTACGCTTGGATATTGTTTAAGGAATAGTATCGACAGATCAACAGCTAATATCGATAGGCTTAAGATCATTAATGTCGATGACATGCTTCAGCCCCCATCGAGAATGCTAAGTTCGGCAACCCCATGTTCAGAAGTCACTAACCCATCGATACTATCAGTATCGATGGGATCCTTGACCAGAATCCTTGGAGAGGATCGACCCTAGTAGTATCGTGGGTGATGCCATCGAACTTGCTTGGTCAACACTAGCAATATCGTCCAAGAACCTAGCTGAAATCAGCTACCGTCAATACTACTTCCTTCAACGTTTCTTGCTTCGATATTAGCCTATCCACGTCCAAACTCGATGAAACTTGTTACAAAATCAATACAAGATATTCCTTAGTATCCTAGACGATTTTTAGTGCACAGCCTAAGGGTTTTAAGACTTGAACGAGCTGAAAATGTCCAGGTCATTCAAAGAAGAAAGTGAATAGAATAAACTTCCGAAAATCAGTGATTTCTCACTCAATTATACCTCATTTTGGCGATTCTAGGCTTGATTTCTTCGTCTCTTCACGATCTACACGTTCTCACGGTCGTTTTGACACCAAAATCACCCAATTTGGTACATATTTCAGGAAGTTATGGGTTTTTAGTGAGAGAGTAATGTAGAGAAGAGAAGTAACGGGTTGAGAGAGAGAGAGATAGGATGGGTTGGTGGTGTGAGCAATAAATGACATTAATGTCATTTTATCCCTTTTATCGTTCGGGCGTGTTCGGGTTCGTTCGGTTCGCTCGGTTTCGCGCGTACGTGTTGGTTTTCAGTTTTCTCGTAACGAAACGTTACGATTTTATAAAATAAGATCTTCTAAATTATTTTAGGTGGTAATCCTAGTAAATTAACTAATTATCTTATTTTATTTTTAATATTTCAAAAATATATTTAATTTAACTGTCTAATCGAATTATACAGTTTTGGCGCGCGTATTCGTTCGGATCGTCACCCGTACGAACACGACGATAACTGTACATTCCGATTTGATTATCTAATTATTAGATATCATTCAGACGTTAAACCACAGATATACCCGTGCAAATCGTCATTCACACGAATACTCCGTTAGTTTAAGGTTCACTTAACAACATCCATTATTGTTTTGTTCTAGTCGTTCTCGCATACGTTTACACATAATAATTACCTAAACTAACAAACATAGTATAATTTTATGTTGCCAGAAAAAATCTGACTGTGCATTATAGTTTACACAGTGTTCTTGAAATAGTTTCATAAGCATTTAGCATTAATAGCATAGAGACAAGCATTACACATAATTTCATCCTAAAGTCTATTGTACCTTGCCCCTTGTTAGAGAAATTTTGTCCCGAAATTTAAGAATAGTTATCGGTTACGACATTCCTCTATAACAATTGGTGATACTTAGCTTTCATGTGATCCTCGCACTCCCAAGTGGAATCAGGTCGCGGCTTGGAATTCATCGAACTTTAGCAATTGGAATACGGCTTGTTTCAGTTGTGTTAACTTCACGATCCATAATTTCCAATGGTTCTTCGACAAAAGTGTAGCTGTTCCTCTATTTGTATCTCCTCTACTGGTATCACTAAAGACTCATCTGCTAAACATTTCTTGAGATTCGAGACTTGAAACACGTCATGCACACCTCTGAGTTCATCAGGTACCTAAGTAGTTATATGCCACAGGACCAATCCGTTGAACTATTTCGAACGTTCCGACGTATCTCGGTGCAAGTTTGCCTTTCTTTCCAAACGTACTACGCCCTTCCAAGGAGAAACCTTTAGCATGACACGGTCTCCCACTTGACCTACACATACGCCTTATATATAAGCTTGACCCTAAGTATGACCTAATAGCTTTAGCATAACAAGTTTATAGCATACAAATTGTTTAGCCTTTACGTATCATGTGCACAAGTACTAGCTTCACAACCGGAATCCCATTCCGTTTATATTAGCATTTCAAGCATTCAAGTATTTCGAGCATTTCAAGCATATAGAGCATTCTTGAATTTCAAGCATATAAGTCTTTCTGAGTTTAAATATATGAGTTTTCAAAAGTATATGTTTATAAAAGCATTTCAGAGTTTCAGTATTTGGTTATCTAAAGCATTTGTAGCATCACGAGTTTACAGCATCAAATATAACGTGTATAAGCATTAGCGATAAAAGTAAGTATAATAGTGTTAAGAAACATTTAAACATTTATTTAAAATATTTAGACATGCTTCTCAGTCCCGAAGTAAAACAAAATTTTGAAAGGGGACAAATGAACTCACCTGTGCTTGTAGTAATGCCTGTATGACTAAGATTCAGATAAACGCGTTCACGTACTCTGGAGATTATGTAACTTCAATACCTGAGTTGATTTGTTGTGATTTTGTACACAATAAGTATTTATAATAGACGTAAATAAAGTTTTGGTTCTCGGTGTGCGACTATGTGTCCTAATCGTTTTCTAATGAGTTACTAGCATTTCACTAAGTATTTTTAAGCTAAGTATTTCCCATGACCCTTATTCCTTAGTTTAATAGTAACTAAACCATTTGTATAAGGGGTTATTAAACTATGTTATCACATTCTAAAAATCATCATTTACAAAACATTATTAAGTTAATAAACAATCTTTTTAATTTTAAATTCATCTAATTTATTCTAAAATACTTTAATAAATAAATATTATGATTACTTTTTTATAAGACAACGCTTTTATTACAAAACAAATTTATTTTACAAAAAACTTGTTTTAATCGTATAAGAACTTGAGTTAACTCATCTAGTTAAATACAAGCCCTCCTTAGCTTCTAGTTGATCAGTTGATAGCATTTGCTTTACGAGGGATAATTAACTAAGATCATCTCATGAGAATAATCTAATTTTATTATCTATAAAATGAAATCACTAAGGATTTAGAAGTTAATCATATAAGACCAACATCACCCATACTTAGTACATTCCTTAGCTTCTCATAAGTTTCCTTTTATTTCTTTAGCTTATTGTACTCATAGAATCTCATTATGTATATTATACTTCGTGTATTAGTTTATGCACGTTGGATAATATTTAGAGTGTTAAAGTTTTAGTTTGACACTTGTGTAACATTTTGAATACAACCGGTCTCTAACATCTTTATCCACGGTGTTGCCTTATTAGATTTTATGCTTTATGGCTTTAAACTTGTTAAAAGCTTAAGTTTTATAGCTTTGAGAGTTT
>SZYD01001514.1:0-40627 GCA_009363875.1 Mikania micrantha | reverse complement strand
GTATATGATGACTGTTCTTCTCATTCTATTTGTTTTAATTATGTTGACCTTGAAAGTAAGGTGTTGTCTTATAAGCAACATAATGCTGACCTGATCAATGATCTCAACCAATGCATTGAGGCAAACCGGATTTTAAAATCAAATGAAAAAGATTTTCAAGCTAAAATTGAGCTATTAAACCGGCAATTGCATAAGGCTGAGATCGTTGTGCTGAATAAGCAAGATGCTATGACTTCTTATCTCAATACCATTAATGAGACAAAGAAGAAATTAGCCATAGTCAAAGGTGACTGTGAACTTCGAGTCAGAAGCTCAAGAGCTACGAAAGCTACTCATACATCATTGAGCACATGATCAGTAATGGGACTGATCTGAAGGGTAAGGGAAAAGAAAACAAAGTAGAATCATTGTCCTTCACCAGTCTTAAATTCTTTTTGTTAATTCACCCAAATGACAAAGAAATTAAAGACTTTCAAGTTAAAACCCCATTAGTAATTGATCCCATTGGAATCATTTCGGATGAGGGTTTCTCATTGTCTGAGGAATCTTTTGTGGAAGGAGTGGTTGAGGATTGGGTATCTGATTCAGAGGATGATTCTGATGTTTCTCCTCAAGTGTCCATTGTTAAGAATCAGAACATCGGTGTCAAAACGTTGACCCAATCTCATCAAAGACAAACAAATCTTCAAAGTTATCCAAAGCCATATGCTTTTTGAAGTCTTCACAGGATGGTGAAGCAAGTGAGTCCAACAAGACTAACAATCTTGTTTTTAATGGGACAAAGGGTTTGGGATTCAAGCAAGACAAAACAAGAAAAAATGCTTTTAATCAAAACAAAAAGCCTTATTCTAAACCCAAACAGTTTTATCACAAAGATAAACGAGCTTGTTTTGAGTGTGGTGCACCTAGACATTTTGCTAGATTTTATCCTCATTTGATTAGACCACAAGTTGTACCACGTCCAAAACAAAATCAACATTTTTGTTAAAGTGGTCAAATCTGCTTGTCACTTTTGCTTCAGGTTAAACCCAAACATATTTCACCCAACAAATCTCAAGATAAGGATATTGGGTTACGGTTGATCATGATATACCCAAAATTGTTTTTGAGAAACAATCCAAGCCATCTTCAGTGTATTTAAAGAAATCTTTCACAGCAAAAACACTGTTTGGATGGCCAAGTCCTCTGAAACTTCTGTTTCTAAACCTCCTGATAAATTCAACTCAGATGGACAATGGATTGAGATGAAATCCTGGACTCATTGGGTCAACCCAAGACTGTAAAGGCTTGGGTTCCCAAATTCAAATAATGCTTTGTGTATGTGTAGGTTGCCCCAAATGTGGCTTTTAACAGCACTTGGATTGTTGATAGTGGGGCATCAGGGCACATGACTGGAGACATATCTCTTCTTACAAATGTTCATTCAATTAAAGGAGGATATGTAGCTTTTGCTGGTGACAAAGGCGGTTTCATTACTGTAGAAGGAATTCTTTCAAATGGTCATGTTTCATTTGACAAGGTCAGATATGTGAAGCAGATGGAGAACAATCTACTTTTAGTTCCACAAATTTGTGACAAAAAGTACAAAGTTCTGATTGATGATTCTAGCTGCTACATTCTCAAGCAAGGTATCACCATTTCTAGAGACCGGGTTTTGATGTCTGCTCCAAGAAAGCAAGATCTGTATGTTCTCAACATGGCCACAGCTTCAACTACATCTTCTACAGCTTCATGTTTTATGTTTTATGTCCAACGCTACAGAGAAAGATTCTATTCTTTGGCATAAGAAGATGGGTCATTTGAGTTTAAGAATGATGAATCATTTGGTCCACAACAATCTGATTGAGAGAGTGAGTTTGTAGAACTTCAAGTTGTATGATGTCTGTGTGTCATGCAAAAAGGGAAAGCAAACCAAGCAGTCTCATAAACCCAAAAGTTTCATTCAATTACTGTTCCACTTGAGCTTCTCCACATGCATATATTTTGGTCTGTCAATCGCAAGAGCATTGTTGGAGATCAATACCACTTAGTCATTACTGATGAGTATTCCATATACTCTTAGGTTTTCTTTATGAAGGAGAAATCCGAAATGTTCGAATGTATTCAAGTATTGGTAACTAATCTTGAATCACTGTATAAGCTTAAGTTTCGCATGCTTAGAACAGATAATGGGACTAAATTCAAGAATCACAATATGGAGACTTTCTACAATGAACGTAGTATTATTCAGCAATTCAGTGCTCCGTATGTCCCACAGATGAATGGGTTGCTGCTCGGACTATGGTTGCTGATTCCTCCCTACTAGTTCAATAATGGAACGACGCTTTTGCTAATGCTTGTTATACTTTGAACCAGGTGATGATTGTGAAGCGACACAGGAAGACTTGCTTTGAATTGTTCCATAACAGAAAGCCAAATCTTAAGTATCTTGAACCATTTGGTGTTCCATGCACAATGCTTAAGAAACATGGGCAAGGCAAGTTCAATGAAAAGGTGGAAGAAGGCTACTTTCTTGGGTACAACACTCCAAATAAGCGAGTTTACAACAGATCGACTCACAATATGGAGGAGTGGTACCATGTAGATTTTCAGAAATATTTTATGCCACCACCTGGAAAGGAACCTGACAGGATGTTCAACTATTCAGATCTATTTGACTCTTTCAATATGCCTGCCTTGTATTCTGATGAAGATGTTGTTGTTCAGATGATGTATGATGCCCAAAATGCCCCTGATGAACCAGTGCAACCTTCTTCAGTTCAAGTTCCAGTGCAGGCACATGATGACATTTCAGACTTAGATGATAATCACTCTTATCCAGATGTTCCAGAACAGATGTTGATAATATTGTACCTGCTCTTGAGGATCTCAATTTAAGCAATCTTGATTCACATGTGGAGGTTCCTGGTCATACTGTTGGCAGAATTAACATAATTCATCCTCAAGACAATATTATTTGAAATCCAACTGGTGGAGTGAAGACCATAAATCAGATATCTTCAGGTGGTCACGCTGACATACTTGACTTTGCAGATGTAAAATTTTGTGCCCATTCTTGTTTTATCTCCCAAGTTGAGCCCAGAACCATTACTGAAGCCTTGAAAGAAGAATCTTGGGTGGATGCTATGCAAGAAGAGCTATTACAATTCAAGAAGCTAGGAGTCTGGCAGCTTGTTGAAAGACCTGAGGGTGCAAAATTTATTGGCACAAGATGGGTTTTACGCTGCAAACGTGATGATCATGGCATTGTAGTACGAAACAAAGCACGTCTGGTGGTTCAAGATTTTAGACAGATTGAAGGGATTAACTACAATGAAGTATTTGCACCGGTTGCTCGTCTTGAAGCAATCCGTATTTTTCTGGCTTATGCATCTTTCAAAAAGTTCAAAGTTTATCAGATGGATGTTAAGAATGCATTTCTTCATGGTGTGATTAATGAAGTTGTGTATGTCAATCAACCTCCCAGGTTTGAAGATCCATTGCATCGTGACCAAGTCTACAAGCTAGACAAGGCCTTGTATAGATTGCACAAAGCTCCGCGAGCGTGGTACGGGACACTGTCTACTCACCTTCTAAACATCGGGTTCAGAAGAGACTCCACTTTATTCTTTAGAGATATGGATGGGGATTTGCTCTTGGTGCAAGTTTACGTGGATCATATAGTCTTTGGATCCACAAATGATGTTATGTGCAAAGACTTTGAGAAGGTTATGAAAGATAAGTTGGAGATGAGTTCCATGGGAGAGATGAAATTTTCCTGGGATTGCAGGTGGATCAGTCTGAGGCAGGAATTTTTATTCATCAGACCAAATACGTTGGTGACATTCTAAGCCGGTTCAGCATGTTGGATGCAAAACCTGCTAGTACCCCGCTGGCTATTAATCATGATATGACTCCAGATGAAAAGGGGGAGTTAATCGATGCCACTTTGTACCGAGGGATGACCGGATCTCATATGTATCTCACAGCTTCTCGTCCAGACATCATTTTTGCTACTTGTCTGTGTGCCCGTTATCAGTCAAAGCCAAGAGTTTCCCATCTTATTGCTGTGAAGAGGATTTTGTGTTATCTGAAGGGTACTCCAGATCTAGGCTTATGGTACCCTAATGATGATAACTTGGACCTGACTGCTTACAGTGATTCAGATTATGGTAGTGCAAAAGAGACTTCAAGTCAACATCTGTGGGGTGTTAGTTCTTTAGGAAACGCGTAGTTACCTGGCAGTGCAAGAAGTAGACGTCGGTGTCTGCTTCCACATGTGAAGCAGAATATATTGCAGCTGCTAGTTGTTGCTCTCAAATCATCTGGATTCAGCAACAACTCAGGGACTATGGGTTACAGTTTTCTAACACTCCAATATTTGTTGATAATAGTGCTGCCATTGCTGTCACTAAAAATCTTGTCCAGCACTCAAAAACAAAACACACTGACCTTAAATATCACTTCATACGTGATTGTTTTGAAAAGAATTTAATCGATGTTGTTAAAATTCACACTGATAACAAGCTGGTCTTTACACTAACACGTTTGACAAACCCAGATTTCTATATCTGTTATTAGGTAATGGTGTTTCATTCAAAAAGATGAAGTCATTCCTTCATCTGAATTAAACAAATGATCATTATCTTGTTAGTTAGTTTCTTTTGATTACTTATTAGTACTTCTATTGTTTTTCTTTCACTTATTCAAAAACTCAAAGATTTTCAGTTTTATGGTTTTAGGGGGAGAAAAAGTAGTTTAATTGAAAATCCAAAAACGTTTGAAAAAATTGAAAAAAAAAAAGAGAAAGTCTTGTTTGAGAAAGTGATGTGTTAACCTGTGATGTCTTAAATGCAAAATTGAATGCATAAACTGAAAGTACATGGGTTTTTTGATTTGATGTACTGATAGGCCTACTTTACAAAGTTTATAGACTATTGGTGATTGCTTAAAATGTCTGAATTATGGGATCCAATTTAGAAAACTACTTAAGGAATAACCACTTTTTAACTCAAATCAGGCATACACCTGATATCATAGGATCTTATGAGGTTCGAATGATTCATGAATTCAAGTATGTACACGTGCCATATTGTTTTGTAAAGACCTAGCTGAAGCCGTCCATTCAGATAAGAATGATTGAATCACATCAAAATAAAAGTGAATCCGACTCTGTACACATGCCATATTGTTGGGTTGTAGCCTAGCTAAAGTCTTCCATTCGGATAGGATAAGCTAGAAAATACAAAAATAAAATAAGTTCGATTCCATACATGTGCCTTTTTATTGGGTTGCAGCCTAGTCGATGCCATCCATTTAGATAGAACAAGTTGATCTTGTCAACACAGTTCTGTATACGTGCCATGTTGCTTTGTAAAGACCTAGCTGAAGCCATCCATGAGAATGTGTTGAACTTGAGAAACTAATCAAAAAGAAAAATATAAAAAGAAAATAAATTGGAACCTTATAGAACTTATGATGTTAGGTATTAAGCTATGCAGAGATGAGTTATAAATTAGTTTTGACCTATATTTGTTGACTATAATGGGTAACTCAGTCAGAAAACAAGGGTGATCATTGATTAGTTTAGAAATGAAGTATTGTCAGGTTTAAAGTGGACAAGTATATCAGTAATTGCTTCATAATTCAAATGTGTAAGAAGTATAACATTCTTGAATGTTGATTTGATGTGACCTAGTGCATATGTCATTCTCTTGAAGAACTACTCACAAAAAATATGTGTTTTGATTATCTTAGTTTTAGATTGTACAGTTGTTTTTATATCAGAAAAATACAAAAAGATTTTCATTTTAATTAATTTTTAAATGATCATTTCTTTATTCAGATATTCAATCTCATCTTAACTGATCACCGAACCAGACTGAACTTCATAATGATACTATTTTAAATGATCAATATTAAAAAATTTGAAAATGAGTTGTGTTTTTGGTGCTGAATCTCATTCCCCCGAATGAGTCATGAGTATGAATCAACCTAGCGAATAGACTCATACATGCGAATGGGTCATTCTTTGGTCGACCGATTGACGGTCATTCGCTTCACAGGGTTGACCGAATGAGGGTTTTAGATCGAATGAGAGTCTTTCGGTCAAAGGGTGAACCGAATGGGATCATTCGGGACATGTGTTCATCCGAATGAATGGGTTCAACTGAATGACTTCATTAGTGTGTCATTCGGATGGCACCAGTCATTCAGCTATCTTTTTCATTCGTCTGAGTCACATTCAGATGGTGTTGGTTCATTCGCACCATTTGAACACTTGTAAAATTTTGATTTTGTTCAATTGTTTACTGAATTGAACTGCAATGTTGTTTCTCTTGTGTTTCAGAATGGCAATTGTTTACTGAATTGAACTGCAATGTTGTTTCTCTTGTGTTTCAGAATGGCAAGCTACAAGGCCTTTCCAAAGAACAAGATCTGTGCACACCTTGATGTTACCACGACGAATGCTCGACATTTTACAGAGATGATTACATTCTTGAGACGATCCAGGATACTCACAACTATTTCTACTATTCATGTGCCATACTTATCTCATCAGAGAGATTTATGGAGCTCAGCTGATATTGATTGTGAGGAAGAGCCTCCTGTTATCCGTGGGAAGATCAGAGGACAAGATGTTGTTGTCTCTGCTGAGCATATCAGACGGGTGTGTGGATTTCAGGACTCACCAGATCATCCTATCACTCTTGATAGATATCTTGTTCGTGGATGTTTCACGAGGTGCAAGTATGACAGATATTTGGGAGCTAGAGTTCTGAACAAGGCCTTTCTCTGCCTGCAATTCAAGTATTTATGCCATGTTCTCATTCATTTCCTAGGATCAAGGCGCGGAGGGTTTGATGATCTTAGAGAGACTTTATAGTGTGCTTTTGTTGCTTTGGTGCTGAACATACCGTTCAACTTCTCAGAGATGGTGTTTAGTCACATGAAGGAGAACGTGTAACTGAAGGGCGACAAGAAGTTTACGATGTATCCAAGATTCCTACAGATGATCTTTGATGCTCAAGTGCCAAATCTCCCAAAGGCCAGTACATATATCATCAGACTGGAGCATATGAATGATATCACCCTCAAGAGAGTTCTCTCATATCCGGGAAAGGAAAGGAAGCCTCCCATTCATAGTCTGTTTGGTCACCTACTCAATCCCGACTATGTTGCACCTGCTGGGAGGAGGTGGAGACATGAGGATTCAGATTCAGATCAAGAAGACATAATAGTTCCAAGAGCTGATGATCGTGATGATTTTGATGGTGGTGGTGGTGGTGGTGGTGCTGGAGATCTTGGTACTGGTGATGTTGCTGTTAGAGATATTGGTGATGTTGGTGTGAGTGTTGGTGCAAGTATTGGTGAGGGTGAACAGGTTGTTGATGCTGGTGTTGCTATTCATGACCCCGAGGCTTCTACTGTTTCTATAGCCACTGTCTCTACTCCATTGGAGATGGTTGGTACTACTTCTGCTGATGACAGCGAGGATTCGAAGGAGTCAGATGATGAGAATGAAGATGCTGGCCGGAGAGGAAGAAGGTTCTGAGGACTCAGTCTCTGATAAGACTGAGGATGAGTTTGAGAACATTATGGTGAGATCAAGGCTGGTGCAGAAAGGAAGAGGACAAGAGAGACAGAGCTAGATAGGGAAGAGATTCGGGATCCTTCTTTTGTTCCAGAGTTTGATTTCTCTCCTCCTCCTCGCACATCCACTGCTGCTACTACTATGGCTGTTACACAGACATCTCCTCCAGCAACTAAGAGGTAAAAGAGAGCCAGATTTATATTACAGAGACGGACAGAGTCTGTGTCTGTTGCAGCAACTAGCTACATCTGCCACAACAGTCACGACTTCCTCACTGTCCAGGTCGAGGGCTACTCCTACACGTGTTTCTACTTTCCCTCTGACCTCATATATTGCTACTACAGTTGTGTTTACTATGGCTTCCTCTGGCCCTTCTACCATAGGTTCTGATCCATACACTATGACTGTTTCAGATGCTGATCAGCTTAGCACGCTGAACATCCTAGTTCTTCGTTTGATCGAGAAGAATCAGGCTGCAGATCAAAGGGCTGATTTGAGAGCCCGATCTGCTAATTTGGAGGAACGTCTGCTCAAGTATGTGGACGAGCATAATCAGCTATCCTTGACTGCTCTTGGCTTCAACGACAGGATTTTAGCTCTTGAGGCTAAAACTTGCGTCTTGCTGATCAAGTTGAAAGCCTTAAGGATTCTACTTCGAGGATTGAGGCCCCTGAACCTGTCTCCGATGATTCAGACAAGGAAGACGAAGAAGACGAAGAAGATGTGGAATAGTCTGATGAGGAGAAGGTGGATTATGATGGTACGGATGATGATGATTCAGGTGATGATGATGAAGCTGGGAGTGGCTCTGCAAGTTCCTCTAGTTCAGCAGAGCCGTCCCCTCATACGGAGATCAAAACAAAGACGAGACATGACAAAGCTCCCAAGCAGCCTCAGAATCAAGCTGAAGAGCCTAAGGCCACTGAAGAGGATGATGATATGCCTGTGAGACGTCTTCTGGACGAAAAGTTGATGATGATACTAGACGCTCAAGGCATCATTCAGCACTCTATCAGTTATGATAAAGAAGAAGGTGAGATTATCCACTGCCTCACCAAAGATCAGATTGCAGAATTATTCAGGTTGAATCCTGACGAGGAGGTCTTGGATGATTCTACTGTTCCCATTTCTGATCTTCCTACTCCAGAAGCATTTGATGATATCGATGAAGTTATTCTGGAAGATATTATAGAGGAAGAGAGCACAAAGTACACTTCAGCTGAAGAGGAGCTGCCTTCATTTGCTGATCTTTTCGGTCTACATACTGAGGAGGAATTGAAATGAAAGATAGACGAGAAGGTTAGCGGCAGTGAGTCTTCAGCATAAGACATTCAAAAGAGAAAGGAAAAATGGGTAGCATATTAGGAGGTGCTGAAAAAGGAAAGTGTTCCACCTATGCCAAGTCTGCACACCAAAGTCTACTACTTCCGATTTCCTCATGACTTCAAGATGTTGCCTGGATTTGAAGTTGATCAGCTTGCACGTCTGAAGATGTTGTACTGTGAGGATTCAGGGATGTCATCCTGGTTTGCTAGGCAAATTCAGTTTGAGTGCAGGAAGAGATGGGTGAATTTCAAGCCACAGCAACCGGAACGTTACTATCAGCCGAAGATCGATGCTAACACCCGAAGACATAAAGTGATCCTGAAGTGGCTGCCTCCTAATGTCATGAAGAAGATTCCTTTACGAAAGATGCGTCAAGACTTTTCGGACATCTTCAGATGGTGGTACTATGAAGGGAGAACTGCTGAGGCGGTGATTGTATTGTGCAAGGAAAACACATGGGATACCATACGTATTTTTGATCCCATGTGACTGACAAATTTGTCGCTTGAAGATGTGAAGACTTTATACAGACGTCAGATTTTCTTTGAGATTGGAGATATGGATCACTCTACAGTTTATGAGAGTCATCCGGCTATGCTTCGCGTTTGATATTCATGCCGGCTCTGAGTGGAAAGCTCTTTCAGAAAAGTTTCTGAAGACCGGTGCTGACAAGTAGAGAACTAGGTCCAAGGGGAGTTTGTTGTTGCATGTAATGTCCCTAGTTCTGTATTTTTGTATGACTTTGATTGTATAAAGTTTATATCAGTAATGAAATCGACTATTATGTATTGTTTGTATATTTTTAATTGAGTTTAATATGTTTAACCATGTTTGACTTTGACTTTGTCTATTTTACAGACCACTTCGTGCGAATGGTACCTGCGAATGAGTCCATTCGCACGAATGAACGACTAATGAATGACTGAGGCAAATGAATGAGTCACTCGCATTACTCAATTGGATGACTAGCTCATTCGCCCGAATGAGTATTTCGCACAACTCATTCGGCCGAATGATTTCAGCCTATTTATAGACCTGCAAACAGAATGTTTTACATCACTTTTCTGACCCCTGAACATTCCCTATCATATAACTAGGGTTTTGAGCCGCCACACCTTCTCCAACTTCGTTTCTCACCCCGTGGTGTTCGATTTTTATCAAAATGTTGACTCCACATCATCGGATTGCCACGGGG
The DNA here is from genome assembly GCA_009363875.1 of Mikania micrantha. Classification (NCBI taxonomy): domain Eukaryota; kingdom Viridiplantae; phylum Streptophyta; class Magnoliopsida; order Asterales; family Asteraceae; genus Mikania; species Mikania micrantha. The sequence goes on along the minus strand of SZYD01001514.1, from coordinate 30,533 downwards.
ATTGGTGATTTCGATTTGAAAACCCTTGAATAGGATTCCGCACTATTCGAGGGCCTGCCGAGCTGAATCCGCAAGGAACCGAGTGGTTTCCAAGGTTTTACAAGGTCCTACATGGCAGCCCACACACCTCTCTCTCTCTAAAATTTTTGGATACGCACATCTCACTAGAAATCACCTACAAAATCGCCCATAACTTCTTCATTTCTTACCCAAATCACCTACAAAGGATTTAGTCAAAAACGAGCTGAATCGGACGTGAAGCTAGAGAGAAGTCGGCTGGAAAAGGTGAGGTTTTCATTTTTCTGGTTTTGAGTTTTCACTAGAAATTTCAACACAAAAACATTCATAACTTTCTCATTTCTTAGCCAAATCGCACAAATAATATATCATAACGATCGTCTCGACGAGAGGAAGCTTGTAGTACAAGAGATCGGGACTAGTTCGAAGTATTTTGGCCGGAATATTAGAGAGAAGGTACGATACTATAGAATAATTTACTATTCATCATCTCTTTCATTTGTAACCGGTTGTGAAAGCTTAGAATCCTTACTATCAACGACTAGAGGATCTAGACTGGCCAAGGATGAACTGAGATTAAGTTTTGGGATGATTATTAAAGTTTGGAGGAGTTGATCTTAGTAAAATCGAAACCATTAGAAGGGAAAAGTAATATTCGATGGTGCTGTGTAAACAGCCACTGTTGCCATCAAAATTACCCAACCCTTCGACTTGTTTTGATCCAAAAACACCAACCAACTCAAGATCTGAATGTTCCAGGTTGATTTGAACCAAGAACTGACCAAATTGGCATAATATTGAAGCCACAAAATCGATAAGAACCAAGCAGCTCGATGAGAAGTTGGCTACGATCACCCGGTTAACATGGTCCATCAAGGCTAACTTGGTGGTTATCGATAATAGCTGAAATTTATGCCAAACACTTATACAAATGAGACTCAGGTGAAATAGAAACTAAGTTAAATGGGTAACAAATGAAGTCACGATAGCCTCGGGGAGAACACAAAGCCGAAGGATTGCTTGGGGTTAACCGGTTGGGTATTTTTGGCTAAAGATCATACGAAGTTATCATCAACACTATGTATAATCATTCTAGAACACTTAGAACTCGTAAATAATATGACTAACTAAAGGATTAAGTGATCTAACATGACAAGCAATGATCAAAGAAACTACATTTTCTAACAAGAAATGTTATGGTTTTTATTAAGAAGTGTCAACCTAATTTAAACTTAGTTTATGAAAACACTTGTTGATTCTGTAATTATCATACAAGACAGCTACGTTTATAACAACTTACTTGTGTTAACAATTTAAAGTGATTACAGTCCTTTTTAAGTGAGCCTAAGGTTAAGTTACTAAATTTAACACGAAAACCCAAAGAAAATATTATGGTTTTCAAAACTTTACAAAGTAACAAGACTATATCTAAGCCCAAAACCTATAAGCAAGAGTGTTATATTATACTAATACTTAACTTAGAATTAGTTAAGTGTTGGTATACGATACTATAAGGGAACTTGAACTAAACAAAGAACAAAGACCTATAGGTGTTAACCAAACTTTAGGGTTAACTCTTAAATATCTATAACTTATACATATAAGTTGCACAAAAATGGGAATCAAATACAGGATCGTGAATATAATCTCAAGGACAACAAGTGAGGGCGTGCATACTGTGATTACTTAGTCAACCAATACAATACAAGGTGAGTTCATATGCCCCTTTTTATTAATCTTTTGATTTTAACTGCGGGGCTGAGAACATGCTAAAACTTTTATTAAATGTTTTAGTACACTATATGGTAATAAGGTTTTTACTTTTTTATTACAACTGTAGGCCTTATTATGTAAAAATTGATGACTACGAGTTTATAACTGTTATTTCTGTAGACAATATCTACTATTATTAAGTGATAAAACCGTTATTCCTCTGTGATTACAACTGTAATTCTCATGAGGAATACATGCTATTCCTATTGAATTATTTTATTAATTCTAAGGAAAATTATAACTGTTAAGTCTTTGAGAATAATTGCAGTTAATTCTAAGCAAATTGATATGTTATACCTATGAGGACATGTGTGCTATGCCTATTGGATTTCTATGAGTTGATGGTTATGGGTTGAGAACTATAAGAACTCTTTTTATTTTTAGTCAACCTATTCCAACTCCATCATTTCTGATACGGGTGATGACAGTATGATAGTGTCTGCTAATTATCTCACCACTTATATTCTGTGGACTGGCAGACTGAGAGATTGACCTCACTCATGTCATAAGCTGGTGGCAGATAGTTGTGAGGTCTTGTGAAAGCTAATGAATCTGGATTTAAATGAGGACATTCTGGTTGACCTTTGTGGTGGCTGCAATGTGGTCAATTAAATTCTGATCCCCTATTGGGATATAACTACGTGTCAGACTTGCTCTCACTTCCTAATCAGATGTGATTAATAGTAAGTCAAAGAGCATACCACCCCTAATAATTGTGGTAACACCACCATTAATATCTGTGGTAATTCCACCATTTATAAATGTGGAGAATTGTACTACTTAGAAACCTAATGTGTTATGTTAATATCATGATAATGTAATGGTTTGTCATATTGGAGATCTTGATTGTGATTAAGTCTATGGGTGATGAAATGGATATCTATAGCTACAATACAGGTGGTATTGAGTTCTGTCAAGTGTGTGGTGGGATGTCGACTGGGGCTTGTCCCCTATGTATGCCCTATATATAAGCATGCTTGACTGGACAATATCATATCTGCAGGTGTATCGATAGAGAGGACATGGGGATGAGTTAATGCCAAATGAAAATAACTGTGACTTGTGCATTACAAGATGTTGTGTAAATAACTCTGAAAGTTTTTAAATAACTAAACTTATGAACTCACCAACCTAGTGTTGCCTTTGTTTAAATGCATGTTTTCTAAGGTGACGAAGAGGTTTAGTTACCAAGAATCAATGATTAAGCTAGAGGACTTTATAGAAGACCTAGCTTGTTTTTTTGGATGCATATATTTTGATGACATTTTGAATCTCTTTTGTATATCTTGTGCAGTTACAAGATAGAAACTATATAATTCTTTTGAGTAGATTTACCTAGTTAAATTATGAACACGTACTGTGTAATTTAAATTTGTAATTATATGCATTGAATGTCATGTTAGCACTTCTCATTATATATCATGTGCCATCTAAAAAATCTGATCAATTTGATTATCACCCGATATCACGCCCCGGGAACCTTATGCCTAACGGAAAAGTCGATCCAGCCCGCCGGCTTGGGGTGTGACAAAAACGAACCTACTGTACATATATGAACCCTTAGTTAACCAAACCTTTGACAATTAAAGGTTCGGTCATTGATTTAGAAAAGGTTCGTCCTCAGCCTTTTTTGAATCAAACGAACCTGTAAACTCAAACGAACCTGTTTGAAATCCAAATCAAGATTCAAATTTATGAAGCAGATCAAATTACCCATATCGATAGGTTCGCCATTAGTCGATTAACAATTTTAAGAAAAGCATTTTTATCAAAACTTTGATTAAACATGAATATTTCAACAGATTAAAGGTTCGACTAACTAAACTTAAAACCTAGATTTCTACAAATCCAGCCGGTGAAAATTCAATCCATATACCTTTTTGGAATCACGACAACACAAAAAATCTAATGATATATGACAAACACTTAGCTAATCACAGAATCGAAAAAGCAGTTTCAACACACAGAGGTTCGTATCTGAGCAACAACAGTGAAAGTGACGAAGCTTATTCACGAACCTTTGAACTTATACTTTCACAAGATTCAGACGAACCTTTGAATAAACCTTTGAACGAACCTTTGAAACAAACCTTTGAACGAACCTTTGAAACAAACCCTTGAACGAACCTGAGAACAAACCTTCGAACGAACCTGAGAACAAACCTTTGAACGATCCTAATAACAAACTTTCAATAGGTTCGGCCCACCAATTTCACAAATTTTCAAAAACCTTTTGACATTTTGACCTTTTCAGATTTAATCAAAAAATTTTAAACAAAACAAAATTTGATGTTTCAGATTTGAAAACAAACAAGCAATAATTATTGATTCAAGATCAGATATAAACAAAAATCTTTTTGGATTTTATTTTTTTATTTTATATTAAAACACACCAAAAAATTTAATTTTGTAAGAAAAACTGAAATAAAGCATGAAAATGAATAAAACAAACACATATTTTTGATGAGAAAGATCCACACATGAGATCATAATGCATTGCAAACATCTGTACAAACTAATTGAGTTAATAAATGTGTTAATTAGCAAATCACAATTAAAAAATGATTGTCAATATATGAGTCCAAATTAAATTTAATTACTTAGTTAAGATATCAAATGATATCAAAACAATCACATATTTTATGTTCCTCAATCACTTGAACACATCCCCGTTTTGTGAATTATTAACCAAACAATGATGTTCTTGAAGCAATTTAATTCAAGCATGTAGCTAGTTTGATCATGCAAAAAGAAGATAGAATATATTTTTTAAAAAAAAACAACAAAATGTAAAACAAGTTGAAATTGTTCAAGATCTTAGAATCAAGGTTAATACTTTCATATGCTCAAACGATCCAGATAATGAACGAAAAAATAATTTAAGATTAAGATTTTACCAAATCAGATCGATATTCTCAAATACGCAGAGATTGTCCAAATCTTAATCAAACCAAGAAAACAAATTTGAATTGTTCAAAACCTTAACAATTAGGTCGATACGTAAGTATACGCAGAGAATGTTTCATCTTTGAACGAAAATAAAAGAAAAACAAATTTAGAATTTCTTTTAAAATTGAAAAACATGATCAAAAACTAGCAATTAAGTAACCTTATATCAAGAAAAAATCATTGTGAGATCAAAAATTACGCATTCAGGACAAAGCTAAGCATTGTATCCTAAGCAACTGTATCCCACAAAATATGATCATAATTTTGTCTAATGTTATCTCAACTAAGTTATAAACCTACCAACATATCATACTAAGTAATTGTGAATGCTCTTTATGTTTAAGTTCTAGCATGATTCAGATGTGCTTCTGATTGCTACAATGAACTATCATTTCTCACTACGTCGAATCAATTTCTCAAATTTTTATTTTTAATGTTTTTGTATTATTAAAATTTTATATTGTTTTTTTGTTTTTGATTTTTCAAATGTTTTTGATTTTTCAAATTTTCTCCCCCTAAAATCTAAAACACAAAACAAACAAAAGTAAAAAATTAAAAAATATCTGATGTTAATTCAATAAAAATTGATTATGGAGGAATTGAATTTGATATGACCTCACCCATGACCCGAATTCCATTAAGTTTGAGTAAATACTCGAAACGAGTTCGGTTGAAGGCCTTGGTGAGAAGGTATGCACGTTGCTCATTTGTATTTATCTTCACCACATCAATGAGTTTCTTTTCATAGCAATCTCGTATGCAATGAAACCGGATATCAATGTGTTTGGAACACAAATGATACACTGGATTTTTAGTAATCGCAATGGCAGTCTCGTTATCAACATGTATCGGGGTATTAAGAAAATTCAAACCATAGTCTCTCATTTGTTGTTGTATCCACAACCCTTGTGAACAACAACTGGCAGCAGCTACATACTCAGCTTCGCAAGTTGAAGTAGCCACAGAAATTTTCCTTTTACATTGCCAAGAGACCAGTCTTTCCCCCAAGAATTGTGCACCACCAGTTGTGGACTTAGCATATGTCTTACATCCTCCATAAGAGTCACTGCAGGCACTGAAGGAAAAGTTATCATCCTTTGGATACCACACACCGATGTCTGGTGTACCCTTCAGATAACGAAGAATCCGTTATCAGATGTGACACCTCAGGTTTAGATTGATATTTGGCACAAATACTTGTAGCAAAAGCAATATCTAGCGTTGAGGCAGTCAGACACATCAAACTTCCAATAATTCCACGATAAATTGTGGGATCAATCAACTCCCCCTTAATATCAGGCTAAATCCCGTGATTAGTCTGAATTGGGTCGGAAATTGGTTTTGAATCAAGCATGCTAAACCGTTTTAACACATCTTGAATATATTTGGTTTCATGTATGAAAATCCCAATATCAGTTTGATCAACTTGTAAACCAAGGAAGAATTTTATATCTGACATCGCGCTCATCTCGAATTTATCAATCATCACCTCTTTGAATTCCAAGAACAATTGTTCATCGGTAGATCCAAAGATGATGTCATCCACATAGATCTGAACAAGAAGAATATACTTGCCCTTTTCTCGAAAGAACAAAGTTTTGTCAATCTGACCCCTATTGAACCCGTGTTCAATAAGGTGAGTCGATAAAGTCTCATACCAGGCACGTGGGGCTTGATGAAGACCATACAGTGCTTTGTCCAACAGGTAAATCTGATCCCGATGGACAGGATCCTCAAAGCCCAATGGCTGACAAACATAAAATGTTTCCTTCGAAGAGCCATACAGAAACGCAGATTTAACATCCAACTGAAATACTTTGAACTTCTTGTGGGCTGCAAAAGCAAGAAAAAGTCGAATTGCTTCTAATCGCGCCACAGGTGCAAAAAATTAATTATAATCAATTCCTTCAACTTGTCTAAAACCCTGAACCACTAAACAAGATTTTTTTCAGACTATTACTCCTCGGTCATCTCGTTTGCATCACAGCACCCAACGTGTGCCAATCTTTTTCTCTCCTTTTGGCAAATCTACCAAATGCCAAACCCCCAATTTGCGAAATTGATTCAATTCTTCTTGCATAGCCTCCACCCAGGCAGGCTCACGCAAGGCTTCATTCACAGTCTTTGGCTCTATTTGCGAAATAAATGCTGATTGCATCCAGAGCTCCTGACTGCCATGAGTTTTCTCTAAGTCAACATACATACTTTCTTCATTTGTGACTTGATTACTTGTCTGCACTCCTGCACTAGGATCTCCTATAATTTGATCAATTGCATGATTGACATGAACAAGTGTAACAGGCAATTGCGGTACAACCACATCATGATCAAGATTGTTGATGTTCTGATCAGGATCTTGATCATGGGAAATAGCATCTTCAAAAACCTCATTTTCATCCTCTGATGACCAATCATCATTAATAACCTCTGAAGTACCTTCCCCATGTGGTATACTAATTTCATTTTCAGGTTGATGAGAAATTCCTTAATCATCTGAATTCTGCAAATCATACAACATTTGTAAGGTTATTTCATCATCAGAAAAAGTTGAAGACATATTAAAAGACTCAAACAACTTATTGTAATCGAAAAGCCAATCTGTCACACCCCTTTCCGAGGGGATTAGGGCATGACGATTGATTTCAAATCATTTAACAAACTTTGCGGAAGCATAGTTTAAATAATTCATAGCCCAAAGCAAACTAAAGCAAATAAAGTCTCAAACACACAACAATTGTCTAAACTGCCACGCAGGGCCCAATAAAACATAATTCAATAACATAAATTGTTTTTAAATCAAATCCATTCTAAAGCCACACTATTCCTCTAGAAGCTCTTCCAGTTCTCCTACTCATACCAATTCAACCTGAAAGACATGCTAAAATACGTCAACTAAATAGTTGGTGAGAACATGAGTTTAATAATATGACACAATAGTAACAATAAGTATAACATGTGATAATTCAATAACAATACAACCAACCCTGTCCCATGCTCGGGCATTTGCCTCATACACTGTTAGCCCACAACATGGTCAAACCAAATATACTTCCCAATTCCGAGACCCGTTCCTGCTCTCGGTCATTTCTGTATCATAAGAATATATGCCACAACGGTTGACAATAACCTCAGTGGGGTTTCAACCTTTCTTTTCCAAGGCCACCCTTTCGGGCCACTGTGCGTGGGGGATTCCCCAAGTAGTACTACCCATATACTCACCGGCTCTACTTATGAGTTAATGGTTGTAAATTATGTTTAATGCCTAGGGGAAGCAATTTTATTGAAACGGACGTTCATTATCACATAAATAAAATTATATAAACAGTTTATGGAGCATGCTTTCAGTATCCCAAAATAGTAAAAAGGAAAGGGATCACATGAACTCACCTGCTACTGATGTTTAGTTATCAGTCGATTGAAGGGGTTGATGGTAAATCTTGATTGGTTCACTTGCCTAGTGTATGTTTAGATTTCAGTAAATATCCATGCCATAAACATTGATGTGATATTGTTTCTCATTTAACTTTATTTTCAAGTATTCAAAATTACATGAGAATATAAGTTTACATATTTATAAGCTTTTTCCCCATTACTTTTTATTAGTAAAGGGTCTGGGTAAATTTTTATTTACTCATTCCCTATTATTTTTATATTAACTACTTATATTACAAATTGTTTTTATATGCTTAAAATCCTCAAAAATTCCCAGATAATGATTCTGATCACTAAAAATTCCGAAAATATTTATATAGTCTCATAATGATGTTATTTAACTCCTGTAAAATTTTCAGAATTTTTAAAGCTCGTTTACTATTTTAAACAGTTTTAAACATTTTAAATCCCATTAATATTATAATAAATACTTCTCGATATGTAAAAATTACCAAACTTTTTATACAGTAAATAAATCACGTTATAAGGTTACTGTAGGAATTTCAGAATTTTAGGAGGTCATTTACTATATAAAATTATTTTTGCACTATTTATTATTTTAAATAACAAATAAATACTTAACAGTTACTAAAAATTACCATATTTTAACTGAGACCTCCCAGTATTATTAGAATACTGGGAAAAATAATTACTTCATATTTTGGACAGTAAAAAATTAAATTCGTATTTTTAGCCTTTACGAATATTTTAAATGGCAAATAATTAGTTTAAACTATAAATTTTTAGTTTCAATATTTTTCCCAGGTCTTCTAACTATATTCATACCGAAATAAATTATACTTAGGATTTTTGTCACTCAGGAGCTATTTTTAATGATTTTACCAAGATTTATAAGGATTTTAATAAATTCATAACTTATTCTAGACATAACAATAAATACTCAAACTTTTTGAGTGTTATCCCAACATTATTATGAGTCCATTTTAGTTATAAATTCTGTCCAGAAAACTGTTAACATAATTTTTGATATTTTAAATACTTATAAGCCTTAGAAATTGGGTTTTTGGGGCAAAATTAACAATATAACATTCCTATCATCAAAACCCAATCTTTTATAAAATATTTCCAACAATAAAATCATATCTAGACCTGATCAAAACTTCGAGACATACATATAAGCATTTTAAAGTTGTAGTTTTCATTTTTACATACATGCATGCATAGATATTACACTTTTTAAGAGTTGTGAGTCATACCCTTATGTTGTGAACTTGTGAATAACTTCCCAAGATGATATTAGGGCTGTTAAGAAATGTAGAATGCATAGAATGGATTTAGAGTTCATGCTACATACGAAAATGGAAGTTATGAGCTTCCAACTTATGGATTTACACATGCAAAGCTTGCATGTGTATGCATGGATCTAAATACTCGTCCCCCATAGAGTTGGGTGTTTTAAAAAGGTATTAAAATTGATTTCTTAGAAGATGTAATGGTCATTGTAGCGAAAATCATGGTTTTTGTTTAGAAGTATCGAATTTTCACACATGCATGTACATGCATGTGTGTTTTCGCAACTTAGAAGTTTTTGGCCATCATTTCAATGGTTTAGAGTGTCAAGAAAAAGAGTTTTAGGGCTGTTTACGAGTTGTAGGGGGGAGAAAGGAGTAGATAGAAGGTTTTAGAGAGTGTATAGCCAACCTTGTTGCCAACTCGAACCTTGAACTCGTAGTGGCTTCTTGCTTGGACCTCTAAACCGTCGACTTCCTTGGTGGGGGAGGGCTGGAACCGTCGGCCAAGGAGAGGAGAAGAGAGAGTGTTTGATGGAATTCTTGATTTTCAAAGAAAATGGAATGAAGTGTGTGTGGGATGGGGTTTGGCCGAATATAGGGAGAGAGAGAGGAGAGGGGTTGGGCGGTGGTGTGTAAGAAAAAGAAGAGGGGTGAGTGGTTGATGTGTGTGGGGAAGAGAGGAAAGGGATGGATTGGTCGGAAATAAGGTGAAAGTGTGGGATTATGTATTATTTTGTTGTCTTGTGGTTGTGTACATGTGTGTGCATATGAACCGTGTATGTGTATATATATATGTGTGTGTCTTGTATATAAAATATATGTAGAAGTGTAAAAGAGTTGTGTTTGATTTACCTAAATAATCTATGCATGTATGTATATATGGGTGTGTCGCACGTATGCATGTATGTGTATACATATATTAGGCTTGTATTTTGTTGAGTTATAACATTTTTAATGAGTGCATGTATATAATTGGAACGTATACATGCCAATATATATATATAAATAATGTAAAGAGTGGTGTTTTAAATGGGTTAATCTATGCATGAAATCATTTATAGTTGCATGTTCCTATAATCACCTCAACAAAGATGTATGTGTGTGTATGTCGTGACATACATACAAATTTTAATATGATAATTATTTATTAGAAGTAGTTTTGCATTAGATAATATAATTATCATAAATTTAAGCATGCATGAAAATCATTGTTTTGCTTATTTTCACTCATTGTGTCACATAGGTATATTATGTTTCATAGAAGGATTCTTGTTTCTAACCTTTATGGCATGGGTGTTCTATTGTTCTCAACTAATGACATAATTTCTCTACTTAATGTTTCTAAGAAGTGGGTTTATCGAAACATATTAACAAAATGCATCGTAATTAAAGTTTTAATATAAACCTGATTCGCGTGTTGTCACACAATCTCCCTTCCCATTTGTTATAGGTGTATGTCGTTGGACATCAACATAATACCACAATTCCACAACACCCGTACATTTAATAAAAACACGTTTGTTTGGAAGACTATAGCCGAGAAAGAAACCCTCTTCAACTTTAGAATTAAATTTTGAATCCTTCTTCAGCATTGTACAAGGAGCCCCCAAAGATTCCAAGTCTTCCAGATTAGGCTTCCGATTCTGAAGCAATTCATAACATGTTTTATAGTGTCTTTTGGCAATTAAAACTCTGTTAAGGGTAAAACAAGCAGTAGCCACAGCTTCACTCCAAAAAGTAATGGGAAGTTTAGAATCAGCTAGCATTGTTCTTGCAAATTCAATCAAACTCCTATTCTTTCTTTTAGTTGCACCATTCATATGAGGTTCATATGGTGCACTGAATTGCTGCTAAATGCCTTTGGAATTACGAAATTCTTCCATTTGATGATTCTTGAATTTCGTCCCATTGTCATATCTTATACGCCTCACCCTCAACTTAGATAAAGTCTGCAACCTATTTATCAACAAAACAAAGTTTTCATAAGTATCTGATTTATGTTTCAAAAACATAACCCATGAAAATCTTGAAAAATCATCAGTCACCACAAAATCACCACCTATACTCTTCACATTGATGGGTCTAGAAAGATCCATGTGAAGAAGTTCAAGAGGCATGTCAATAGAAAAAATTTTCTTTGTTTTGTGAGACTTCCTTTTCTGTTTACCCATTTTACATGAGACACACACATCTGAAAGTTTAAAATGTTTTACAGGTACACCATCAACTAAATGATTATGTACAAGATGATTCATTTTCTGGATGTGAATATGTCCCATCCACCTGTGCCATGAACGTGTGTCCTGTTCAGTAGCTTTGGACACCAGGTACACCATCAACTAAATGATTATGTACAAGATGATTCATTTTCTGGATGTGAATATGTCCCATCCACCTGTGCCATGAACGTGTGTCCTGTTCAGTAGCTTTGGACACTAGGTACGTTTCCACATTATTTACTGTCTCTGCTTTTGCCATGTCAAGCACATAAAGATCCTTGCTACGCTCAGCTGGCATCAGAATCTACTCCTCTAAATTCTTAGATACTTGCTTGAGCACATAACACCTTTCTTTGTCAAACATCACTTAGTAATCTTTATCACAGATCTGCAATACACTCAACAAGTTGTTAGTTAATTCGTTGCAAAAATTAACATTGTCAAAAGAAACCTTCCCATTTGTCAAACTACCAATCCCTGTAATTTGATCTCCTTTGTCTCTAGCAAAGTTCACATAGCATCCCTTCACAAGTTTGACATCTCTTAACAAGCTCAATTCACCAGTCAGCATCCAAATAACCCATTTTACCACATCGGTAACACTTTCTCTCTTTAGTTTGAATTTTTGGTGTGGGTTCATCATAAAAAACTTGATGAACTAAAAGGTCTTGAAATAACCTTGGAAAATGAATTTTTGTTTCTTAAACCAGTTGAACTTTTATTAGAATTATCCAATTTCTTTTGAAAATTCTTTGATTTAACCTTGTGCCCAACCCCAAAATTATCAAAGAAAAAATCCACGTTTTCCACTTTCTTAGAAATCACATTTTTCTTTTGAAAATTTTCACTAGACTCTCCTTGATGTGTATTAGATGATCTAGAATCCACAATCGGTTTAAGAGTAGTGGTTGGTTTGGTTTTAGTCACTGGTTTAGAAACCTGTGTGGATTTAAGTACCACTTTCTGAACTTGTTTAATTTCATATTTTGACTGCTTGGTTTCAACAGTCTTTTTCTCAACACCTTTTCCTTCGTATCCATTTTGTCTCAAAATATCGGAAGAATATTCCGACTCAGTGATATCTTCGATGAATTGGGCATCACTGTCAAGTGATACCTTTTCATCAGAAGACGAGACTTTAGCATTTGCAATAACAATTTTAGACTCAGACTCTGTTAAAGAAGCTGGATGCACTTCCAGATTAGGGTCAATTAGTGGCCTTAGAACATAGGTTGGAGGAGGAGGTACTGCATGAAATCCCAAGCCAGTAGTATCATTCGATGACCTTTGCACAGTAGCAAACTAATTGATAACATACTGAGAATTATGATAATTCTTGAGCTTGCTTTTATGCATTTCTGCCTCTGCTCTGGCTGCTGAGAGTTCAACTTTCAACTTTTGTACTGACTCGAGGTGCACAGAAGCTGCACGATTATTTTGCAAAACTTTAATTTTTAATTCCTCATTTTCTTTACCCAAATCTACAATCTTTTTGTGAAAATATTTTTCTCTTGAAACTAACTTTTTGTTAGCTTCAGTGCACTCGATCAGTTCAGCAGTCAGTTGATCATTCATTTCATTCAACCTTTCCATTACCTCCAAAAAATAATTATTTACCTCCTCAGCCCTTTCTTTTCCCTTGCTTTCTTCTTCAGCCATGGAAGCATTTAGCTGATAATTATCTTCAACTTTAAAATAGTTCACCATTGAAGCCATAAACGCACGCATTAGATCATCATACTGTTTGCCCCAGTCATATCCTTCATCGACTTGACTGACTAAAGCTTTATTTGATTCCTTAGACTTCTCCTTTTGCTTTTGATAAGCTTATTTTGGCTTGAATGGATTCAAGTTGCCTTACTTCTTAGGATTTTTACATTCTCGAGCAAAATGATCCAATTTACCACAGTTGTAACATTGTGTGGCTTTTGGATTGAATCCAAACTTTGTGTTACGATCAAAAGTGAACTTCTTTCCTGTTTTCTTCTCGTACTTTTTAATTCTTCTGATTGCACTAGCCAAAGCTCACTATGTGTCAATAAGTTCCATTTCATCATCATCAATCTGCTCGTAATCTTCAAAAGTAAGATTAGAATTCCCTATCATTCCAGCTATCTGTTCATCATAAGCACTGACGCCACATGAAAGTACTGGCATGTGATCTCTAACACTCTCCACAGTCACTTTTCCCAGATTTGTAGTATTCATCTGAATTGAAGTGGAAGATGAAGAATCATGCTTCTTCTCATTACCAGAATAAGACGAGCTTGAATTGGAGTAACTAGTAGATGCCGATGGTAATGAATTACTCTCAGTAGTACTTGAGACAAAAGCTGTCTGTATTTTTGCTGACTGAACAGGAGGTGTAACAACTGATGCACCATAAAGTGAAGGATCTTGTGTTACATTAACTCTTCTAGCTTTTCTCTTGTCCTTCATTTCCTGTTCTTCTAACTTTTGAATAAACTCCACAAGTGTCATTCCTGGAAGGTTTTCTCTCAAAATCAACACCAATGAATTCCACTTATCTGGCAAAGCGTCTACAAAAAAAAAATCTATCTTCTCTTCTTCTGAATACTCAATACCACACTTACGTACTTCTGTCAATAAATGTCGATATCTTGTAATCAAAGCATTAGGACTCTCATTGCCTATGTAGTTGAAATTCTCAAATTCTTTTTCTCAAATCAGTTGCTTTCATATTCTTGAGTTTAGTGTTTCCCTCCACTCTCGCCATCAATGCATTCGATAATCCATATGATGTCTTGTGTTCATCAAATTGATGAAGAATTTGATTAGGAATAGCTTGACTTAACATCCAATATGCTTTCTTCTTAGAATCATATTGCTTTCGTTGTTCAACATCCAAACGATCAAGAGATTGGTCAAGATATGTTCCAACCACCTTTGGTCATTCATATGGTAATAAAATTCTTTCCTAAAGGTTTGTATCAGTACCATTAAGATGTGTCTCAAACCGACCTTTCCAATTCTCATAATCAGACAAATCAAGAAGTTTTGGGGTTTTGTTTGTGCTCCCAGACTTAGTTTCACTAATCAAAATACCTTGAATCTTTGAATTTTGATTAGCCACTACTGCAAGCAAATCTGCCATGTTTCAAACTTAATCAGCGAAGCTTTTCCTCTTTTCCAAAGCTCACGAACCTATGAATCAGACAAACCTTCTTGAAAACCTTTCTGACTTACGAACCTTCTCAAGAACCTTTCTTTTTTAACAAACGAACCTTCTAGACAAACGAGTCTTTTTCAAAACCTTTTACAACAACGAACCTTTTGAAAACCTTTCTGTCCAACGAACCTCTCCAAACCTTTTAACCAACGAACCTCAATCTGAATAGGTTCGTCACACGAACTTTAACGAACCTTAGAATTCAGCTGAGAATCAATCAGGTTCGTCTCATGAACATGTTGTTTTGGCTTGAAAATTTTGGAGGGAAAGTCTTCAAAATTTGGAGGGAAAACCTTTAATGCTTCAAACCTTCTAGTTTACTGTTTTGATGAAAAATATCTGATTTTGACTAGCAAAATATCAACAGATGATGATGAAATATCAGAAAATCATTCATAAACTGAAAATCAAACTCCAGCCATTTCCAAAATCATCAAAAATGATTGATAGTCTTCAAAAACGTGTATAGAACTCCTCCAAAAGCTCTGATACCACTGTTGATAGCTCTGGATCTGTAATTTGAATTCTATTAAAAACTTTATCTATGCGGAATCTAGATAAAATCTATAAGAATCAAAGACAACACAATCATGCTTGTAAATATCCTTTTCATTGATACTAAGATCAATTACAACTGCACACAGCAAGAACACACAGTTCTGTTACAGAAAATACAAATCTGAGAAATATAGGTTCTGTTAAGACTACTAACAAAATCAGAAAACCTGCAAACATATACAAGACTCAAACGAACCTATAAAAACCTATAGGTTCGCCAGACAAACCAATAGGATCGTTGGACGAACCTTTATGAAGCACACAACACAGGTTCGTTTGAACTAAACACATGCATAGGTTTGTGGCCCAGACGAACCTAGCACAAACCTATTCTAACTTAACCAAAAAAACTTGAAAGCAATCTATTATAATGTACCAACATGTGATATTTATTTTAATTACATTTGAGTTTGAAAATAGGATAAACTTATATACTTTAATTTGAATAATACTGAGCAACAAATTAAATAAATTTTATGACTTTAATGTGTTCTCTATCTTAAAATAGATTTGCATTAACTGAGTTTCAACAAAAATGGATTGAGAGTTGATTTATATATATACATAAATGTCATCAATGATCTTTTAAAACATAAACTGAATTTCCTATGTTATATGTCAATATAGATCTGGAAATTCATAGCATTCATATATTAATATGCATAGCGACTCTTTGTTGTGTGATTCACACAGGCATGTTCTCACTAGCGCATACCATTAATTTATTGATTTACAAAGTTTTGATCAAAATGATAAATTTTCATTCCATTAATTTATTATATATGTAAAAAGATCAATGGCAGTATACATTTCATCCTCAGTAATTATGAGGTTGAAGCGGTTAATATCTAATTAAGTGTGAGACTCATTTAAATTCATGGTTTAAACTTCTAAAATAATAATGCTTGGTATTTATTTCAGTTATACTATTTTGGGTTTTATCTGAATAATCAAATTTAAAATTGCTCATTATTTGAGTATATTGCTTATGTGTTTACATACATAGAATAATATAATTTTATTTGTATGTATATTGTGTTGATAAATTTTAGTTTTGAAAATTTTTAGAAATTTTAATAATAATAAGTTGAATATGATTTCATATGAATCTTTTAAAATATTTTATCCAAAAGGGAAAAAGATTTTATTTTTGTAGGATTATAAATTAAAATTTCAAAAATATTTTATATTTTTGCCTTTCAATTGTGTTTTTCCTATTTTTTTTCACAAAAAAGGTATTTTTGATGTCTATTTTGAAATTTTTGATGAAATTCAAATTTAAGTTATATTTGAAATTTTTAAACATTATCGATATTATTAGTATCGACCATTTTGTTATATTGATATTGTTAATATCGATGAAACATTGTTCTATCGATATTGATAATATCGATGATAACAATTTGAGTATATAATCATCGATATTAATAATAACGATAACCTTTTTTTCACTGTGTTATACTGAAAACCAGTGTGATTTTTGATTCTTCGAATTTGTTGATTAATAGTATTTTTTTAACTGAAGTTTCAATACCATATTTAGCATGAAATAGCTGGTAAAGATCTAATTTTTAACCGTAAAATCAAACGTTTGATTAGATCAAAAATTGAAGTTTTATTCGGTTAAAATTGGCTAAATTTGTTGAATTTTCATAGGATTTTTCGGTTAAAAGTTTTAATCGATCATATCTGGTTGTGTTTTAATCAATTTTAGGGATTAATTTCATGTTTGAAAATTTTAGGATTTTTGGGATTTTTCCAAGTGTTCTTATGTCGATATTAATAGTATCGATGAACGCAGTTTCATCGATATTATTAATATCGATGAAAATTTTCAAAAAATATTCTAAGTATTGAACTGATTAAATTTCATCACTACATTGTCGATATTACTAATATCGATACTATTATTGATATTACTAATATCGATATATTTGACTGAAATTTTATGTCGCACCCCGAGAAATCCAATCATTTCCTGGGGCGCGACGGGACTGATCTTACAGGATCGCAGTCTCCGGTCACACTGTTGCGAGACCTACATGTCTGGTTGTACACGTACATCCAATAACTTGGATAAAACAGTTTTGTAAAATCAGAGTTGCGGAAGTTTAATAATATCAATACAGATAAAGTTCATAAGTTGCGGATGCGTTAATCAAATAGTTTTCAAAACAACCTAAGTTTGAAGTTTGCGGAAGCGATTTAAGTAATCATTATTACAAAACAAGTCAAATATTTAGATGTTCTCAAAATATCCTAAGACACTAAAGCTGATGCATGGACTCCGTCCTAGCATCCTATCCTCGAGTGCGTGCCTTAGTTACCTGAGAAAACATGCGAGTAAAAGGGTCAACACAATGGTTGCTGAGAGCACAGGTTTTTCATAAGCAGTAAACATCAAAATGTTTAAAGTAAGAGTTTTGCAGATTTACATATCATTACAATGCAGTATCGATTGATAGCTTGTCAATACAGTTATATTATATTGTGGATGGTACCGAAGCTGACAGATTGTGCCTCCCGCCATGTTATCACGAGACAATGGCAAAGTGTTGGTCAATATTGCACTATTCCGACCTCCAGTCGGGTGTAGTGGGGCTTGTCAGGCCCAAATAGTACTATTCAAGATTACCACGCTAGGCGTTATGCTATTAACGGTCCGAGGAGTATCGCGAGGACTTTTAGTTGTGATAGGGGCCCACACATATACATATAATGATAAAGCATGTCCATACGTAAATAAAACGAGTTGTTGTTCAAAAACAGTTGTAATGCAATGTTTTCTCCCCCAAAGGTAGAAAAGATAAAAAGGGGCCGTGAACTCACCTGGTAGTGCAATTTCCGGTTTTCGTGTGTTCGCGTCTGCGAAAGCTAGCAGTCCTGCTAGTAAGAACCTATGATCATATAGGTGTAAGTATGTGTTTCGTGGTTGTGTTGTAGTCCATACAACTCCAAGTGTCGGTGTGCTCAACCGAGTGTGTGTGTGTGTGTTGACCTGTGTTGACTCGACGAATCGTTGGTGACACGTTTGTTGTGTTAAGTTTGATTATGTGTCATATTATTCCTAATATGTACGTAGAACCTCATCATGCATCCTACGACTCTAACCAAACAAGGTGTATGTATGTTACATATGAAAATCGTAAGAGTTTCCAATTCGGGAAAGTTTCCATTTTAAGAAAGTGTAGTTATGAAATTCCATTTCATAAAACTAATAACTTCCAATATGTTCATAAAACATGTTTAAACTCTTAAAACATGTCGTTTGCGCATAAATCACCATTTATGCCGTTTTGCCCAAATAAAGTTTCCTAAAATAGTAAGTACTTGTTTAAAAGCTCGTTTTTACAAATCCAAGTTTCCTAATATGTTAAAAAAACATTTCTAAACACATTTCAATAACCCAAGTTTATCAAAACACTTTAAAACATCAAAAGTCCTCTTTTGATTTACAAAAGTTTCCATAAATAGCAAGTTTCTACAAAACCAAGTTTTTGACAAAATCAAATATCCCAATGTGTTTCTAAACATTCCAATATACATTTAACAACATCTAGACATGTCTAACATGTCTAGATCATCACAAATCCAAGACTTGCAGCATAAAAGTTTCCTTTTATGGCAAGTTTGCCTAAATCATCACCAAATCAACCAATAACTAAACCAAGCTCAAATCTAACATTCTTATACTATCAAATCAGTAAATCTATGACATCTACACAACAAATCACCAAAAATCTCGTGCACAATAATCAAATGGAGTTGCATGTGGGTTTTTAGCCCTTGCATGTACGATCTATCAACTAATAAGCATGTAAGACTACCTTAGCAGCTAGGATTTATGTTGAACAGCTCCTGATGATGACGATTTACTGGTTCGATGGGTGTTCCAAGCTTGTGGACGATCCTCAACACCTTCCTTGTGCTTCAATGGCTTCCCCACTCCAATAATAGCTCCCAATGGTGATTCCAGAGACTTGAAGGTCTGATTTCAGTGTATTTGGTCGAGGAGATAAGTGGAAGTTCGAAGAAGATGAGAGAAAGCTGAACAAATGAGCTGGGTTAGCTTTTTATAGAATTTTCGATCTGCATGGCCTTCGCGTACCGCGGAGGCCGATCAAATTTATTTACCGCGTACCACGATGAAATTCGAGAGTCTCGACTCCCGGTTTGCTTCGCGTACCGCGAAGCCTTTCGCCGAGGGACTCTCCGCGTACCGCGACGGGTCCATTTTCTAGTTTTTCGATTTCGTTGATGCGATTTCACTCGTAATCGATTCCTAACGCTTATCCTAAACATCTAATACATGTTTAAGCACATAAGCACATATGTTTGATAACTTGTTTGATCACCAACGTTCGTGAGACTCGTGTGTGTTTCGATAGTTCCTCGAACTATCGTTTCGCCGTTGTTTGTGTTCAACTCATCTAATTAAACATAATTAGATGAAATGCAACAACTATGAATGTGAAATGTAAAGAATATAAGAGTTGCAATTTACCTGAAATTGCCGGGTGTCACATCATCCCCTTGTTGAAACAAATTTCGTCCCGAAATTTGGTTGTAGTTGGTAGTGTTTGAGAAGCAAGAGTGTTTGAGAAACAAAAATTTTCTGGTTGTCACATCATCCCCTTGTTGAAAGGAATTTCGTCCCGAAATTTATTCGTTGTTGTCGACGTTCGACGCTGTTTGTTTGAAAAGATGGGGATATTTGCGCATCATCTGATCTTCACGTTCCCACGTGAATTCAGGTCCGCGTTTCGAGTTCCATCGGACTCTGACAATCGGAATCCGACTCTGCTTAAGCTGCTTGACCTCACGGATCTTTCGCGAACCGTAGTTGTTCGTCCACCTGGATTTCATCTGGTGGAATTACGAGTGTCTCATCAGATAAACACTTCTTTAAGTTTGAGACATGAAATACGTTGTGAACTCCATCGAGTTCCGCTGGAAGGTTGAGTTGGTATGCTACCGGACCAATCCTCTTCAGGATCTCGAATGGTCCAATATACCGTGGGTTCAGTTTGCCTCATTTACCGAAATGAATGACGCTCTTCCAAGGTGAAACTTTCAGAAGGACTTTGTCTCCTTCCTGAAATTCCGGTGGCTTTCGGCGTTTGTCGGCATAGTTCTTCTGACGATCCCGAGCTGCCACCATGCGGTTTCTGATTTGCACAATTTTCTCCGTTGTTTCGTGTACGAGTTCCGGGCCTGTGAGCTGACTGTCGCCCACTTCCGCCCAACAGATAGGTGATCGGCATTTCCTGCCATAGAGGGCCTCAAAAGGCGCTGCCTTGATACTTGTGTGGTAGCTGTTATTGTAGGAGAACTCTACCAATAGTAGGTGAGTTTCCCAGCTGTTGTCGAAGTCTACTACGCACGCTCGTAGCATGTCTTCAAGAGTTTGTATGGTGCGTTCGCTCTGGCCACCAGTTTGTGGGTGGTATGCTGTACTCATGTCCAACCGAGTGCCAAGCGACTTTGGCAACGATTTCCAGAAATTAGAAGTGCATCTAGCGTCTCGATCCAAAATGATGGAGATTGGCACTCCATGACGCGAGACTACTTCCTTAACATAGAGTCTGGCGAGTTTCTCCTTCTTGTCGTTTTCCTTAATCGGAAGGAAATGTGCTGACTTAGTCAGTCGATCCACAATTACCCAGATAGTGTCACATCCACTAGGTGTACGGGGTAATTTGGTAATGAAATCCATGGAGATTTGTTCCCACTTCCACATGGGGGCAGAGCAGTGTTGCTCCTTTCACCGTTGATGCCTAAGGTTTCTCCACTAGGGAGAGGTATGCGCACAACCTTGTCGTGGCAAGTGATTTCAGCTTGGTTCCATGTCCACTACTACCTCAAACTGACTAGTGTAACTGGCATGAGGTCGATCTTAAATTTATGGTTTGCTATCTCTAAAGTGCATTCTCTTTGAATGTGCTTAGTTACAATCAGTTTAACATCAGCTAATTCCACGGTGTATTTAGCCTTTAAAGATATTGGGGTTATGACAAGTATTTACTAAGGTGCTTAAATATAAGACTTTCCTCAGTTTCAGTATCAAACAATACAGAAGTGTAATGATCGTTTAACAGATACATACCCGTTGCAAGGTTAAGATCATTTCTGGATTCAGTAGTCCCAATCACGAGGGTTCGTCCCATCGGACCATTGTTGTTCTCGTTATTGTTGTTGTTCTTCAGATGCGGGCAGTCCTTTTTGATGTGACCTAGATTTCCACATTCGAAGCAACTCTTCGGTGCTTCGTCCCCAATGTTTTTCACATGGGGGCAGTCCCTCTTAAAGTGCCCTGGCTCTCCACATCCGAAGCATCCTTTTGGTGCTTTGTATTGCTGCTGTTGTGGCCGTGGGATTTTGGTCACTAGTTCACCCCTGCAGTTCTCAGCTGCGTGACCTAACTTTCCACACCGTTGACACCGGTATCTTTCACACGGTCCTCGTTGATGATGAAAATCACAGTTGTTGCACTTTGGGTTTTTGCCAGCATAGGCACCCTTACGTCGTCTTGGTGATTGTAGAGTGGGGGTTTTGTTTTGAGAGTTATCCCATTTGCGTTTGTTGTCGGTGGTTTTGATTATTGAGCCAGGTGGAGGTAATAATCCTTGAATAACTGCCGTATCGGTCAGTTCATGAGCTAAGTAAACGGCTTGTCGCAAGGTGGTGGGGTCAGCGGATAGCACCATATCCCGAACCTCTGGTGTCAATCCCTCAATGTATATTTCGAGATGTTTGTAGGCTGGGGTCACCATTTCTGGGCACATGTGTGCCAACTCATAAGATCGAGAGGTGTATGCCTCGATCTCAGAACCGATCATCCTGTGGTTCCGAAATTCCATCTCCATTTTCTGAACTTTGTCGTGAGGGAAATATTCGTGGTTCATTATTCTCTTGAATTCTTCCCAAGGTAGAGCATTAGATGTTTCTCGTCCTATAGTTTGAACATTTGTGTCCCACCAAGTGAGGGCCGCACCTTCTAAGGTTCCTGTTGCGTACTTCACGCGGTCATTAACCCTACAGTTGCTCATGATAAAAGCGGATTCCAATTTCTCAATCCATCGGAGGAGGTCGGCAGCACCCTCCGTACCATTGAAAGAAGGTGGTTTGCAGTCTAAGAAGGTTTTGAACGTGCAGTGGGGTGGATGAGGGTTTGTCTCTTGGGTCAGTTGATTCTGGTTACGTGCAGCTTCATGTGCAGCGATTTCCTCCTCAACTCGTTTTTTGATTAATGCGTTCAGGTCCGTTGAGGTGAGGTTAATATTTCCACGCCCTCCCGCGTTCATGCATCCTTCGCGTCTTCCAGCCATGATCTTCATAGCGAGAATAAGCGTTAGTGTAAGTCTAATGACTAATGTAGTGCGTGATTGGTATGAAAAGAAAACATGTATTGATTGGTATAGACAAAAATCTTGATATATAGTAAGTTGTACTGGTTACAATTCATTTAATACCCAAAACACTAAGATTCCAACATCTCGAATACAGAGCCACAACCCATCCCTATCAGGTCTATGCTAAGTTAATCGGAGGCATTATCGATAGTGGAATCAGAATCAGCATCCGCCGCTGGTTCCTTTTTCCCAGTGTCAGGTTCTACTGGAACTGGATTGGCGACCTTGTTTTCCAGCTCTTCGATTCTGGCTTTAGCGATGGCAGCCCGGTCTTTGGCTGCCTGGAATAGTGAAATCAACTGGGTCATATCCCGATCCATCTTGTTGACTATGCTACAAAGTTCTGCATGTCGGGTATTTGTGTATCTCAGTTCTTCTGCAAGACACTCGATTCGGTCGTCTGCCCAGGTCAGGTACCGAGTCAATCCGACTCAAGAAACTGCCTCTCAGGCTCATGTGTATCTAGTATGGGTGTTGCATTGTCGGGTGACTCCTCCATGGGGTTCTCCCTAGGATCCTTGTCAGGGTCCTCATCGGAAAATTTGATACGTTGCTTCATGAGAAGTGTAAAGTCGCAACATGAGGTTCTCATAGATACATGGCAATCCGAGCTATGGTTGGAAATTTGATGAATATTATGTTGAAATCTTGATACGTTGCTTGAATTTCGTTGCACCCATCAGGGTGAGGGATAAGCGAATGTCAATGTATGTGTTTTCAAAAATAGGCTCACAATAGAATTTGCCAGAATTCATGCGTACCTGTAAATTCACGATTATGTTGCGCACCATGATCGTCAATTTACCTTACATAAGAATTCTAGTTCCTCCTACTTAGAGCTATTAGGTTTTACTGGATTCAAAGTTTATCCATGGCATCGAGATTCAAACATGAATCATATGAGGTATGGTTGAATAGCCTATCGAAGCTAATTCTTGGTCTAGTTATG
The DNA here is from genome assembly GCA_009363875.1 of Mikania micrantha. Classification (NCBI taxonomy): domain Eukaryota; kingdom Viridiplantae; phylum Streptophyta; class Magnoliopsida; order Asterales; family Asteraceae; genus Mikania; species Mikania micrantha. The sequence continues at coordinate 6,780 of SZYD01001514.1, read as the reverse complement.
CGAGTCGTATGGTATTATAGGATCTTTCGTAGATCTTATAAGGATAGCTACGTGGCTTGAGTGTGTTTTCTTTATGTCATTTGGTGTTGAGACCCCCATCGTGTGAATGTTAGGATGACTGATTGTAGATGACCTCCTAACAGTCAGGGAGTTTCGTATGTACCGGTAATGAAATCTTTCGTCATGGTCACTCTAGTTTTTCCTAACTCGAGCGACCATGTTCGCTTGGTGATATTCTATGAGTGACATGGAGTTGTGTTTGAAATTTTCTCATATGGTCCTTGTAAACAGTATGTGTAGAAGTACCAAAGGGTTACAAGAATGTTCTTTAGGAGTTGGAAAGAGAATCAATGTTTTTCCAATCGAGGTTGAGCCACAGAGCCTATTTCATCCCTTTGACTTGCTGTGATTTCATCCCCGATCAGCTTTTTTCGTCGCCTCTTCGATTCGGGCACCGGTGATGTAGTATATGTGTACCGGCTGCTCCTCCTGCGATGGCTCAGACGTGCTGCCTTCGGGTGATAGTTGATTCGTTTCGGTAACTCAACTGCTACCGATAGTGTTGATACTCAGGGTGTAGGAACAATCTGTCCCTCTCGTCGAATGCGAGCATAGATGGTGATGACAGTAATGCCACATCTAAATGAGTGAGTTGTGTATATGTTCGATAACGTATGCAAGTAGAACTAATACTAAGCACTACGTGTTGTGTGGAGACTAGTGGTTATAGACTAAGTTCACTAAATGCAAACCTAATTCGCAATAACCGGAGTCTCTGATACCAATCTGTCGCACCCCGAGAAATCCAGTCCCTTCCTGGGGCGCGACGGGACTGATCTTGCAGGATCGCAGTCTCCGGTCACACTGTTGCGAGACCTACATGTCTGGTTGTACACGTACATCCAATAACTTGGATAAAACATTTTGTAAAATCAGAGTTGCGGAAGTTTAATAATATCAATACAGATAAAGTTCATAAGTTGCGAAGGCGTTAATCAAATAGTTTTCAAAACAACCTAAGTTTGAAGTTTGCGGAAGCGATTTAAGTAATCATTATTACAAAACAAGTCAAATATTTCGATGTTCTCAAAATATCCTAAGACACTAAAGCTGATGCATGGACTCCATCCTAGCATCCTATCCTCGAGTGCGTGCCTTAGTTACCTGAGAAAACATGCGAGTAAAAGGGTCAACACAATGGTTGGTGAGAGCACAGGTTTTTCATAAGCAGTAAACATCAAAATGTTTAAAGTAAGAGTTTTGCAGATTTACATACCATTACAATGCAGTATCGATTGATAGCTTGTCAATACAGTTATATTATATTGTGGATGGTACCGAAGCTGACAGATTGTGCCTCCCGCCATGTTATCACGAGACAATGGCAAAGTGTTGGTCAATATTGCACTATTCCGACCTCCAGTCGGGTGTAGTGGGGCTTGTCAGGCCCAAATAGTACTATTCAAGATTACCACGCTAGGCGTTATGCTATTAACGGTCCGAGGAGTATCGCGAGGACTTTTAGTTGTGATAGGGGCCCACACATATACATATAATGACAAAGCATGTCCATACGTAAATAAAACGAGTTGTTGTTCAAAAACAGTTGTAATGCAATGTTTTCTCCCCCAAAGGTAGAAAAGATAAAAAGGGGCCGTGAACTCACCTGGTAGTGCAATTTCCGGTTTTCATGTGTTCGCGTCTGCGAAAGCTAGCAGTCCTGCTAGTAAAACCTATGATCATATAGGTGTAAGTATGTGTTTCGTGGTTGTGTTGTAGTCCATACAACTCCAAGTGTCGGTGTGCTCAACCGAGTGTGTGTGTGTGTTGACCTGTGTTGACTCGACGAATCGTTGGTGACACGTTTGTTGTGTTATGTTTGATTATGTGTCATATTATTCCTAATACGTACGTAGGACCTCATCATGCATCCTACGACTCTAACCAAACAAGGTGTATGTATGTTACATATGAAAATCGTAAGAGTTTCCAATTCGGGAAAGTTTCCATTTAAGAAAGTGTAGTTATGAAATTCCATTTCATAAAACTAATAACTTCCAATATGTTCATAAAACATGTTTAAACTCTTAAAACATGTCGTTTGCGCATAAATCACCATTTATGCCGTTTTGCCCAAATAAAGTTTCCTAAAATAGTAAGTACTTGTTTAAAAGCTCGTTTTTACAAATCCAAGTTTCCTAATATGTTAAAAAAACATTTCTAAACACATTTTAATAACCCAAGTTTATCAAAACACTTTAAAACATCAAAAGTCCTCTTTTGATTTACAAAAGTTTCCATAAATAGCAAGTTTCTACAAAACCAAGTTTTTGACAAAATCAAATATCCCAATGTGTTTCTGAACATTCCAATATACATTTAACAACATCTAGACATGTCTAACATGTCTAGATCATCACAAATCCAAGACTTGCAGCATAAAAGTTTCCTTTTATGGCAAGTTTGCCTAAATCATCACCAAATCAACCAATAACTAAACCAAGCTCAAATCTAACATTCTTATACTATCAAATCAGTAAATCTATGACATCTACACAACAAATCACCAAAATCTCGTGCACAATAATCAAATGGAGTTGCATGTGGGTTTTTAGCCCTTGCATGTACGATCTATCAACTAATAAGCATGTAAGACTACCTTAGCAGTTAGGATTTATGTTGAACAGCTCCTGATGATGACGATTTACTGGTTCGATGGTGTTCCAAGCTTGTGGACGATCCTCAACACCTTCCTTGTGCTTCAATGGCTTCCCCACTCCAATAATAGCTCCCAATGGTGATTCCAGAGACTTGAAGGTCTGGTTTCAGTGTATTTGGTCGAGGAGATAAGTGGAAGTTCGAAGAAGATGAGAGAAAGCCGAATAAATGAGCTGGGTTGGCTTTTTATAGAATTTTCGATCTGCATGGCCTTCGCGTACCGCGGAGGCCGATCAAATTTATTTACCGCGTACCGCGATGAAATTCGGGAGTCTCGACTCCCGGTTTGCTTCGCGTACCACGAAGCCTTTCGCCGAGGGACTCTCCGCGTACCGCGACGGGTCCATTTTCTTGTTTTTCGATTTCGTTGATGCGATTTCACTCGTAATCGATTCCTAACGCTTATCCTAAACATCTAATACATGTTTAAGCACATAAGCACATATGTTTGATAACTTGTTTGATCACCAACGTTCGTGAGACTCGTGTGTGTTTCGATAGTTCCTCGAACTATCGTTTCGCATTTGTTTGTGTTTCATCTAATTAAACATAATTAGATGAAATGCAACAAGTATGAATGTGAAATGTAAAGAATATAAGAGTTGCAATTTACCTGAAATTGCCGGGTGTCACATTTTATCAAGTGTTCAACTTATTTGTCACTATATCGATATTCTAAGTATCGATAATTTTAACATCATCGATACTACTAATATCGATCAATTCTATACTTAAGTAAAACTTTTTAAATTTTAAATTTTTCAAAGTTTTATTTTATTACTAATTGTTGTTTTTTCTTTGACACATGATATCTTTTATACAATGACAATCACAATGTTATCACATTGGTTGATGAGGAACTTAAAGAGGCTTCCAAATTTGTGGAAGTTATTTTATTTCTAAAGAGTTGACAGATTTCTCATGCTATTTCCGCCAATCCAGAAATTATAACCAATCATATTACATCTTTTTGGGATCATGCTGAGTATGATTTTGTTGCTGAACCTCCTATTTTGAAGTCAAAAATGATGACTTGGTGATACACTTTTCAGTTCAGGATCTCAGAAGGGCATTGCAGTTTCATGATTCAGATGATGATCATGTTCCACTTTCTTCTTCTTTCTTCTGATTTGATCTGCGGAGTTTTTAGCAGAATGGGTTATAATGGAGATGTGATAGCTTCACAACTGGTGAAGAAACCTATATTTGGCCAATGGAGATATCTTTTCCATGTGGTCATCATGTGCTTATCCAACTGCAAATCTAGAATTGATATTCTGTCCAGGCCTTTTTAGTGCTTAGTTGCTGCACTAGTATTGAATAAACCATTCAATAATAGTCAGTTAATTTTTGATTCAAAGTTTAAACAATAACAGCTATTGAAAAGGAATGTTTTCTCCAGTATCCGAGATTTCTTACAATGATCTTTGATCATTTGTATCCATAATTGACCAAATCGGGTCCAATCATTAGAATAATTGTGATGAATAAACGGATATTTGCTGACTGTAGACCGAAGAGAGGAGCAAATATTGCTGATACACCATTGTTTGGTCATGTTATTGATAAACAGTTTCAGGAACCAACTAATAATGCTTGGTTTCATGTTAATTCCCCAGTTGCAGATCAATAAACTCATTTAGATGAGCAACAAGAACAAGAAGATCAACAAGTTGATCATGTTGCTTCTGATACTACATCCTTTGTCCTTCAGTTTCAGGATGTTGGTATTACTACTTTCTCACTCAACTAAACAAATTCAAAAGGAATCTCAAGATCATGTTCCTGATGTTAATCCTGCTGTGGATACTGAAGGTGTTCTTGATGATACTTCCACCTCAGATATAGACACGAATGATGATGAAGATTTTAATTCGAGTGGTAATATTCTTATTAGCAAAAGTGTAATCAAGAGACCTTATGCTGACATTGTTACTCAAGCTAATCAAGAAGAAGTTGTAACATCAGTGCCGGAAACGTAACTGGAACAGTGATCTACACAGTAACTTGCACAGTAATTCAGGTACAAACTATACGTATTTCAAGTGTATCATTATCATTTCATGTTTATCATAGAACAGTTTCAAATTCATTGTAGAAACGTAACTCAGAACTATGGTTTAACAGTCAGATATTTATCTGACGACACAGAACCATCATGTGATTGTTAGTTAGGATTCTATTATGTATAAACGTATGTAAGGATTTACAGAACAAAACAACAATGGATGTCGTAACGTGAATGCTAAATTGACAGATTATTCATATAGGTGACAATCTGTACGAATATATCTGAAAGTTTAACGTTCTGAATGATGTCCAATAATTAGAAAATCATATCGAAAAGTGTAGTTATCGTCGTATTCGTAGGGGTGACGATTCTAACGAATACGCGCGACGACTGTACGATTCGATTTAAACTATAAATTTAATATTTTCAGAAATTTAAAATAAACGGAAGATATTTAGTTAATTTACTAGGAATTACCACCTAAATGAAATTTATAAACTTTACTTTTAAAACCGCATCATTTATTTCGAAGATGAAACGAAACCGACGTGTCTACGCTAAACCGAGCGAAACCGAACGAGACCGAACACACCCAGATAACGAAAAGCCATTTAATATGGCATTTAATGCCATCACCACTTCCACCTACCATCTTCAACCTATCAAAATCGTCCCTCTCTCTCTACTTTCTCTCTCAAAGATCCACAAGCCCTAAGTTCGTCATTTCTTCACCAAACCGAGCCTTCTTGGTGTCAAAAAAAACCACTACAACTTGTAGATCAAGAAAGTACAAACGATCTAAGCTTTGAACCAACCAAATCGAGGTAAAAACGAGATTTACATCACGGTTTTAGGGTTTTCAAACCCTCAAGTTCGAACCCCTCTTGAAAGCCGGTTCTAATCCACTTCAAACCATAGGATCTACGAATAAACGACTTAGGATGGTGTTTGAACATGAGATGCTTCATTTCATGGTCTTAAGTCTCGACATTTGAGGTTGGCACCTGCTGGGATTCGAGCGGCCGAATGGAGCCACCCACCGATTGAGCCACATTCGGCCGAAGGAGCCATATGCTCTATCTCTAGTCGGCCCAAACTTCATTCCGCCATCCATCATTCGGTCATGCTAATCATTTGAATGCCTACCTATTCGGCCAGGAGCCCATTCGTGTCAAGCCACTTTCGGTCGGGTGTTCTTATCCACATGTACCACATTCTGCTGAGGCTTTTCCTTTCGCATGGTCGACCTTAAGCGGTGGGTTTGGGCTACGTGAGTGAATGCATGGGTTGGGTACATGACTTCATGCACGGGCATGGTTCCTTGATGTCATGCACGGGCATGGTTCCAGATCAAGATTTAGGAGAGGTAGAATGGTTTCCAATTAAAGAGGTTAGAGATCTCTTTATAATTAGATTGGGAAGAAAAATTTATTAGAGAAGGTGTTGAAAAGTTGATTGTAGATTGTGTTGTTCAATCAACTAAAGATGAGGTTAAGATGAAACAAGCTGCACAAGAGAAATTGAATGAAGATTCAGAAAAGTGTTTGAGTACGGCTGAAGAGATTCAAGTTGCTAAAGATGATCTAATCAATTTTCACAAAGTCCAATTCAGAAAAAGAAATACAAGAATAAGAAAGAATGTGTTGGAAAGATTCCCGCTTGGAAATTTGAAGCTGAAAGCAAGTTGTTTATAATAAAGAGAATTGATGGAGTACAATATTTGAAGAAATCAATCAACAGCTTTCATCAATTTCCATTGTGTGAGTTAAGAGTTTTAGCAAAAATAAGCTTAATTAACCATGAAAATGATTATATGGCTCATTTGATTGAGCGAACAATAAGAAAAGAGGTTTGAACTATGAAGTTTGAATTATTAAAACCTCAAAAGTTAAAAAAGATACCGATTGTTGGTAATCTAGAATGGATTGCAAGAAAATGGAAGGTTCGGTATAAATTCAAGCTTGTTAAGTCTTTAAAAAGAATTTCTCTTTTAAAGCTTAATTTAGGTATTCTGAATAACCTTTATAGATAATATCTTGGTGGTTATACTT
>SZYD01001513.1:0-80915 GCA_009363875.1 Mikania micrantha | reverse complement strand
AGTGCTTATCACCTTTAGCATCCTTGGTGGGAATTGTAAATAGGTCTCTCAAGCTGATATTGACAAGAATAATGAAATGATTTATGCAAAGCTGAGGGAGTGGGAGTATGCATCTTCAAAGGATTATCAGTTTCTAAAAGATTACCCCCAGCCCTTTGGGTGGCCCTTTTGTAAATGGAACTCACTTTATTCAAGCAAAACTTTGGCAGGAGTATGCGTCTTCAATGAGACTAACTCTTTCTAGAAATGTCTTAATTTTGAGAAAAATATTCAAGATAATTAAATTATGATGTCAAATAGTTATTCAACATCAAATGCTAAATATTATTAAATAGCAGAATGCTTAAAACATATAGTCTCTGGGATAAAGTGGTAAGTTTACGTTATTACTATGTTCAATGTTATCGAACACCAATCGTACATGGAACCCATTAGTTTCGAGGCTTTTATTCACCTATATATAGTTGAAAAAGTTATCAATGATTTGCTATTTCTGTAAGTGAAATGAGATCATTGATTGAAATTGGGTACCAAGCTTGTATATTAATATGGCCAACTACTATATATAAAAATAGTTGGAAATGGGTTGCCACAGCCGCATCACGCGGGTTCCCGACTAGTATATATATATAAAGTTATACGTTAATCTTTAAAAAGCAAAAAAAATATACTAATATATATACTAAAAAATATAATGTTATAATCTAAATATATAATAATAATAATAATGTAATAATATTAATAATAATAATAATAATAATAATAATAATAATAATAATAATAATAATATAATAATAATAATAATAATAATAATAATAATAATAATAATAATAAATAATAATAATAATAATAATAATAATAATAATAATAATAATTGCACTACCAACTTAAATTTATTGTATTTTATAAATACAAGTTGGAATAGATTTTATAAATTTAAGAAAATATATATATCAAAAGCATTACAAATATTTGCAAAGGTTTGTACATAAAATTGTAACATCAGTGCCGGACGCGTTGCCGAACAATGATCTCTAAAGTAACTTGCACAGTAACTCAGGTACACACTACGTGAAACTATGTATATGCTATTGACCCTTGATGCTTGACACTAAACTATTATGCTATTGTTCTAAAATCTGACGTAAACTTTATGGTTTAACATTCAGAAGCACATCAGACAACACTGAACTGACACACAAATGCTTGATTTAATGCTATTATGTATAAACGTATGCGAGGTTAACAAAATAAAACCATGACGGTTGTTACGGAATGCTAAACCGACGAATTATTCGTATAAGTGACGATCTGTACGAATAAATCTGAAAGTTTAACGTTTTGAAATGATGACTGAAAGGTAGAAAACAAGAATCAAAAAGTGAAACCAATGCCGTGTTCGTTCGGGTGACGATTCGAACGAATACGCGCGAAGTGACACGTTCTGACGAAACGAAACGAAAAAACGACTCGAATGAGAATAAAAAATAAAGAAAATCAAATTAGAAGATTTACTAGAATAATCACCTTTAAAATAATTAAAATAAAGTTGTTTTTATTTAAATAAGTAAAAATACGCATAACGATTCGGAAACGCAACGGAGACGAAAAACAAGCAACCGAAACGAACCCGAATACCCTCGGGGTATTTAAAGCCTAAATGAGGCAATTTTCTTTCATTTCTATCATCTCTCTCTCTCTAAAACCCCCACCCCGTTTTCTCTCTCTCTCTCACTAGAACTTCACCTTTAAAGTTCCATATCTTGCTCATTTCTTAACGAAATCAAGTGCTCTTGGTGTCCAAACGAAGCTCTCAACCTCCTCTTCATAGAAGTACTACCGATCTGAAAGTTTTTCAGCCAAATCCGAGGTAATGAAGTTTGAATGTTCTAAATATTAGGGTTTGTTGCACCTTGTTCGACCCAACCCACTCAACCGGTCTAGAACCCTTGTAAGTCGACCCTATATCTTCGAAAACTGTTCTTGGTACACCAACAACACAGAAGCAGCCCTGCAACAATAGGAAGTTCGAGGTGGATGAGGATGAACAGGGTTCGTGAATATGCAGGTGACCGAACCTAAGGGAGGCGAACCTTGCTTGCATAAACGAACCTATCATCAGCAGCCACGAACCTGCCCTGGCAAACCTAGACAGCCACGAACCTCGGATCACCAGGCGAACCCATCCTCATCCTAGACAAACCTTCGAGATTCACGAACCTCCCATGCACGAACCATCACCCAAACCCTCTTGATGCCAAACCTTTGCATGGGCTGCGAACCTAGGGGCATGGCTGAACCTGAAAGCTGAACGAACCTTGTGTGATTGACGAACCCATACTCAACAAACTATAGCCGAACCTGTGAGCTACCATGTCACGAACTTTCCCCATGCGAACCTACGCTGCCGAACCATAGGATTCCTGAATCTTTGATGCATGAGCCATGGCCGAACCCTGCATCACCATTACCGAACCTATGGGCAACAAACCACCAGCCGAACCTTGCATGATTCACGAATCATTTGAGAGCCACGAACCCATGAATGGCGAATATCCATAACCAAAGAACCTTCATGTTCCATCCACGAGCCATGAGAGACGAACCTAGCACCCCTTAGTCGGCACAAGACCGGTGAAACTCACACAAATCGACCCACTGGGGTTAATTGGGACAATTCAATGTTCCGGCCCAAGTTGCTTTTGATTAACCTGTGTGGCCGATTCGGGTCCATTTGATCTTTCGGCCCAAGTAGAAAGTCAGCCCAACTCATCTTCGGACGAATACTAGCCCAACCGTTTGGCCCACACATCATGTTTCACCTATTTGACCCACACATCTACACGGCCCAAACACTCTAATTGGAATAAGCCCATGTAACTTATTCGGCCCACGTAATCAAAGGAGCACACAACACACTAAACTTATAAACAAAGACTATATGCAATGGATACTTTGTATAATTTCTATTTACTACAAAAGTGGTAAAGGAACTTAGAAACAAGGTTGAAACTCTAACATTCACAACTATGAAGCGTCAAACCACTAAGAGACTAATAATGACAAAAGATAACTTTAACATACAACATGAAGTCACGTCATAGTAACATAAGTGAGAAACAAGTAAATCAGGGCCGAATAAAGACCGAGACTTACATGTGTTAGCCAACTTTAGGGCTAACACATACACACACACAGTTCACTACAACTTGTACTTATAAGTTACAAACCACGTGAAATCAATACAGGATCTTGAACACAACAACGAATACTACAACAAGCGCGTGCATTCTAGTTAAGATAAGTCAACCATTTCAAACACAAGGTGAGTTCATTTGTCCCTTTTCAAACATATTTGTTTTTACTGAGAAGCATGTTATACATTTTAAACAATTATTGAAATGTCTATTAAATGCTTTTACACTTGTCATGATGCTTATACTAATGCTTAAGCGTGTAACTCTTGTTCTGGAAGCTAGGGACTAAGACTTAAACCATATGCTTGATGCTTATGCTATAAACTTAATGCTTAAACTATATGCTCGATGCTTATGCTATAAACTCTATGCTCAAACTATATGCCTGATGCTTATGCTATAAACTCAAGAGTTAAACTATATGCTTGATGCTTATGCTATAAACTCAATGCTTAAACTCTATGCTCGATGCTTATGCTATAAACTCTATGCTCAAACTATATGCCTGATGCTTATGCTATAAACTCAAGACTTAAACTATATGCTCGATGCTTATGCTATAAACTCTACGCTCAAACTATATGCTAATCCTTGAAGCTAAATGCCCAAAGCTATGATTTTATGCTACATGCTAAGCTTGTATCTATTCATGGGATACGTAATTGCTAAACATTGCTAGAGCAAAGCTTGTACCCATGCATTAAGATACGTGAAAGCTAAAGTATGCGAATGCTAAGCTTTATCTATATATGAGATACGTAATTGCCAAACATTGCTAGAGCAAGGCTTGTATCTGCATATATGAGATATGTGAATGCTAAACTATGTGTGTGCACAGCTTGTGTCTATATATGAGATACGTAATAGCCAAACATTGCTAGAGCAAGGCTTGTATCTGCATATATGAGATACGTAAACGCTAAACTATTCGGATGCTAAGCTTAAACCAATTCATGAGATACGTAATGGCTAAACTATGCTAGAGCAAAGCTTGTATCTTCTCGTGGGCTACGTAAATGCTAAAGTATGCTAGAGCAAAGCTTGTACCCATGCATGAGATTGGTGAAAGCTAAACTATGAATTGTGAACCAATTTTGTTTGTACAACTTACTCTAAAGCTAATCTACATGAACGCTATAAACTTATAAACTTTTAAACAGTACACTAAAGCTATGATGAAGACCGGGTTGAATGGTAGGTAAAATGCTTAATTATCATTAACAACAATGTCATATGTGGTTTAGTATGTGGTGGGATGGCGTCTGGGCGTGTTGTAGGCTCGACCCTTTCGTATGCCCTATATATAAGCATACCGAATTGGATATTACAATTGATGTTAATGAGATTAAGGTTGTTCCGAAAGAGGTTTGCTAAAGCTATTTTCAACTTTTAAACTAAATGAACTCACCAACCATTGTGTTGACTTTGTTTTCTTACATGCTTTCTCAGGTGACGTATAGGAATAGGCTAAGGCTTCAGAATTGCATGCTAGGATGCCCAGATAGAGGACCTAGTAGACTTTTGGAAAGCACATCTTTTGTTATTGATACGAATCACTTTTGACATCTTGTACAGTTACAAGATAGTAAACATTTGATTCTTTTGATAGGTTTACTTAGTTAAATAATCAAACATTGATATTGTAATTTAACTTTGTAATCCTAGTTTAATGCTGTATTGTGCTTTAGTTATTCTCAATATTGATGCTATGTAAACAATCTGATCATCATGATTATCACTCACGATATCGCGCCCCGAGAATCTTCAGACCGACGGGAAACTCGATCCATCCCGCCGGCTCGGGGTGTGACAAAAATCATAATCAATCACAAGTTGGAGGGGTTAAATGGATAATTTTGAAGTTAAGATGTGAGGGGGAAGATATTAAAACAGAAGGGTTAGAGTAGTGGAACTTGGAGGACCAAAACTGCCAAAAACCCAAACCCCCTTTCCCTTTTACCCCGTTCCTTATCCGGATACCCATACCACCCATCTTCAACACAAATCTTAATCCGATCGATTACGTCCCAATCCAGCTCACATCTCTTCGATTAGGAAATGATTTCACGCGTCAATGATTCTCAATCACCAATTAATCAAAATTTAATGCGATTCATCGCGTATTTGGCTTCCAAAAAACGTCTCGATCGACTGGAAATTCAAAACCATAGCATCCCAGTATAAAAACTCGAATTCTACACACCATTCGAACCCTTTCCTAATTTCTAAACTTTTTGCCAACAAACATCTCGCGTACAAGAGCTCTGGATCATGATTTGGACTCAAGGAAGTCACGACCACTGCTCTGACTCGAACTCTATTACCCTCGACTCCAAACCAGGAAATAAGCATGTCTTTAGAACCGTAGGAACATGAGGATCAAAAGCCCTATCCTTTTGATCCCTCATAAACAACAAATCGAACGAATTGGAAATCGATTCGGATTAGGGTTCATATGCTTTGAAACGAGATTCTGAGATCTGTATAACATGTAATAAATTTATAAAACTTAAACTTTTATTTTTATAACAGTATATTATTCATATAAAATTGTTTTAAATTATAGGAAAATAAATAAAGTGTTTAAATTAAAATTTATTTATTTTAAAGACAAGAAATTTTTTTAAAAGAATTATTTTCAAAACAATATAATTATTTTATTTCTACAAACCTTAAGTAAACATACTCTTAAAATTTATATTCATACTTAAACTTTAAAAAGTTATCACATATTTTATGAACATATATATATTTGAACATTACAATACGGTTTATAAAAATACAAATTTTAATCATCTTTAAACCAAGACAAAATCATATGACTTATGACTTTAATAATTATAAAATATAAATACAATGAATATTATGTTGTTAAAACATTTCTTAAAGATCAATTGAGTATTTTACTATATTATTAATAATATAATAATAATAATAATAATACTAATAATAATAATAATAATAATAATAATAATAATAATAATCAAAACCTTTTAAACAATAAAAAGTATATAGAATAATTTAATTATTCTTACAAATTAAACCACTATTTTTTGAGCACAAACACATAGACCTTGTATCATAAATAAATAAATAGAATATTAAAAATATCCTAATGTATTTATACAAATGAGAGTATTTAATCAACCCCTCAAAGAGAAATCAGTATAAAAGTCACTCATTTGGTCCCATTAACAGAACAACTACCTTTGGTAAGAAAGAAGATCTTCGTATAGTTCATGAATAATCAAATAATTATTCTTAGACTTTAAAATAAATAAATGGGATATTAGAAGTATTCCAATTTATTTATTATTCATACATTGGAGAATATTTAATCATAATTGATAATTAAATATTCCAAAAAAATATTATTCCAAGTCTAGTACACATTATCATGTGAGAATATTAAGGATTTCATAGAAGCCCTATCTAAGACAAAACATTTGAACTTTAGGCAATCACTTGAACTTTAACCTAAGACATATGCTTTAAACATTAGTAAATGATTTCTAGCTTTTCCTGATGCGAACAACAAGAAACATTTGGACAAGACTAGACTTAACAAAAGTGAGTTAATTCTTACTCCCTTTTTACATTTTGTAACTTTTTGGGATGTTACATATGTCTTATACAAAAATATATTCATAGAGTCAAAAACATATACATGATGCAAACTCTTAAGCTTAGAAGACATGATTTAGATGCTATATGAGCTTATGTGCTAATTGCTATATGGGAATTAGGTTAGAAAACGTTTCATACATCAAACATGTACTCGTAAATAATAACCTAAGAATGTGGCTACACTCTTCGTAATGACTTATCTCTTGCGTCAAAAAGGTGAAATGTACACAAACATAAACATAAACATTATGACTTACATTGTTTAAGTCAAAGACCTAGCTAGTCTTGATTTAAGCTTTGTAATATCACTTGTTTAGATTCTTGCTTTGTGCTACTTGAAACTTACATTCGCTTTAGATCTTGTTCTATTTAGTTTAATAGTTTTGCATCTTTTTATACGTATTATATTAAACTGTTTTGTATTGCTCACCAACTATGCAAATAGTTGACCATTTTATTTTACAAATATAACATGCTAAGGTGAATATTATGTTGAAGACTGAGAATAGGTGTTTTGAGGACCTAGTTAATTTAAAACATTTGTTTAGTCATTTTTATTGTAATTTGTATTGAACTATTGTAGACTTTAAATTTGATTGTAAATGAATTGTTGAATTATTTCATATGGGGTTTTTAAAGTATTGAAACGTTCTAATAGCACCATGAGCTTTTGACAATTATAAATCGCGCCTGGACGTATTCCGTCGTCGGTCGAGGTGTGAGAGATTGGTATCAGAGCCATGGTTATAGGGAATTAGGTTTTTAGAAATGGTGATCTAGACTATAAATAAGCCACCCCCTTATATGAACTATCATATACTAGAATTTAGGACTATTACATGATTATGTGTTACATGATTTATTTGTTATTTTGTGCTTCACCTATATGTAAAGTTTGCATTAGTGAACTTTAGCTTTATTGAATCTTCATTATGATCCTTTACTTAGTAAATTACATTATGAACTTTAAATAGTGAACTCCCATTTATAAACCTTTGTTAGTGAACCTTCATTATGAAATCTATCATTGGATCTTTAGTGAACTCTCATCTTGAACCTTGCTATGTGTAAACTAAGTAAACTATTAATCCAGTCTCTCATTTAAAACTCCTATTCTGAACCTTTCTACCTTCTCGCAAGTTCGTGGACTCTAAGTAGACTTTAGGGATTCACGATCCTTTCGTTCTTTCTACACCCCCTATAAATATGTAAACCTATGTGATCTTATTCCCGTAGGAACTAAGTTTAGAAGACGAACATGTATTAACTGGAAGGGTGAAATACTATTAATTGAGAATCCCGCCTAGGAAATCCGCTTAGCTTTCCTGGGGAGTCTTGATTAAAGTATCTTCACTTATAGGCCAAAACATGTCATACCAAATGTCTCACAAGCTACAAAGTACTAATATGTCAAAGGGATTCAACTTTGGGTACCATCCTCAAAGCACAGAAACCTTATACCCATGATTAGTAAGGGTGATTCCTTATTTCATCTAAGGTATATAAGTGTTACAAATCCTAAAAACTAAGATTTTATGACATTTCATCTATGATTTTGTGAGGGTGATTACTAACTATATCTAAGGTGTCATAATGTCACACAATTATACATTTTATACAAAGCAATCTTATAACATTATACCTGTGGTTAGTGAAGTCTATTCATTTCTACGCTTAAGGTATTACAATGATACATACTTATACATTCAATACAAGCAAATAAAATTCGATGACATTACTATATGATTGATAATGATTAATCATTATTATTGTAGGTCCCTAGCTTGATGAAGATCTAAGCTTTATCCTTTGAATCAGCATAAAAACCTTCTTTGATGTGTGAAATCCAAAATAGAAGATAGAAATAAGATAGAAAGGTTAATTTCTATTCAAAATTCGTGAACTTTACAGACACAGCTTCAATACGTTTAGAAGTCCTCTACCTCAAGATTCCAACTCTAGAATAGTATACAATGCGTCTATATATACTACTCTAGGAGTACACGATTTCCTATGTACACGAAGACAAAAGTACACGAAAATGTAGAGTACACGAATAGTAAAGTACATGAAAATTACAAAACTTGGTCTTCATCTTGTTTGGAGTTAATTTAGTCAGTCTTTGTCTTCTCGTTGGGCTCTACAAACTCCCCAAAACTAATGAAATCAATCGATAGCAAGTGTAGCAAGATGAGGACCGGCACTAGCTACAACTTGTGAGTGATGTCCAAAGCAACAACCTTTGTGAAAGGTTTGGCTTCTGGGTCGTATCCACCATATGCTCTGATTGGGTTCTTGTGAAGCATAGTCATATCCTCCAATCCGGATTTTAGCAGACCCATGGGATCCAAAATGAAGAAGTTCTCTGACTTTCGCACGATGATAGCTCCATATGTAATCTCATCAAAATACCAGAATATAAAGTCCCTGAGCGTGCCATCTGCTACCCGCATGTGAACGGAACTGCTTTCTCTGTGTTAGGTGGTGGATGCTTGGTATAAACCTAAGGTTGCTTCGTGACAGAATCCAAATGTAGTTGGAGGCGAATCTTCTCCCTTCAGCTGTCTTCATGACTGGGAAATTCTTATCACACTGGTCATTGAGAAATTTGGCGAACATGTTAGCCTAATTGTCTTCAAAAAGATTCTTGGATACGGCGTTGTTAATGCTCCGAAGATCAATCTTACGCAAGAAATAGAAGTTTTGATGTCGTTTGTAGTATTCCAGCTTGCCGTTGAACCTCTTGACTAAATAAAGCTGCTTCTCTTTATCGTACATCCAACTAACGACTCTGGATCTGTTGTTGCGGACATCAAATAAGTCCTTGGAACTTGCTCTGTAGGTGAACTCAGGATTCTCCACATCATCGTCAGGTCCTGGAGCAATCCAAGTGTTCTGTACTTCTGTGGGAGCAGGTGTCCAATCCCGCTTCATGTCAAACCAACTCTCAATCACAGTATCGAGAGAGGTGACTTCCTTTCTAAGTGAATCAAAAAATTTGTGAGCATACAAATAGTCTATGTATGAATCAGTGGAGATGATCCCGAGTATAATGTTCTCTGGTTCGTCTTCATGAGATGCTCCTGAGGAAGATCTAGGCAACTCTCCACGCTCCTGGTCACATACGGAATCAAAAACTGAATCCAAAGATACATCTTTGAACATATATCCATAACCTTCGTTCTTCATCTCCTCTCCAAGCCCCTCAAAATGAAAAGCTTCTGGTAGATCACTGAATAAATCATCGTATTCATCTATAGGCTTACTGGAGGAAGGATTTCCTTGGTCATCACTGCCCTGGTCATCATAGGTCTGTTCATCTCTTTTGCTTTGAACATCTTTTCCTTCACCATCTCCCTTTTCATCATTGTCATCATAATTGTCACCATCTTTTTTGTTATCATCTTTACCATCATCCTTTTTCTCTTCTTCATAATCCTTTTTCTCCTCATCTTTCTTTTCATCTTCATCTGCAGGCTTAGCTACTTTGAAAGCTTCGATTTCCTTCCTTAGATCTACATTTTCTTTCTTCAAGAGATTGATAGCCTTTCTTTGACGGTTGATGGGCTAAGTGAACTTAATCATCCCTTCCTTGAGATTGTCAATCATCATTGTCTTCGTTGCAGAGTATTGTTCTAGAACAAGCACTCTCTCATGTAGCCACTCTAGGTTTACAAGCATAAAATCAGGCACATAGGGAGATGGGGTGTCCATAGGAGCCTTTCCCTTAGCAATATTGGCTTTTGGTGTGGACGGAGGTTTTGAAAAGTTGAGT
Source organism: Mikania micrantha (assembly GCA_009363875.1). Lineage (NCBI taxonomy): Eukaryota > Viridiplantae > Streptophyta > Magnoliopsida > Asterales > Asteraceae > Mikania > Mikania micrantha. Next base: position 70,316 of record SZYD01001513.1, on the reverse strand, counting down.
GGTGAAGGTGACTGAGGTGGTGAGGTATGTGTGGATGGAGGTGATGGTGGTTTGGTGGTTTTAGTGGTATGTGGTGGATGGGAGACATGTGATGGTTGGGTAGTTTGTGGCTGGGTGGTTTGCGGTTGGGTGTTTTGCGGTTGTTTGGTGTCTTGGGGTGTTTGAATGACTGGGATGGTTTGGGTGGTCCGTGGAGGAGTGGTTTGTGGAGGAGGTTGTGCAGCCTGAGAAGATGTGCCTTCAGAAATCTTTCGTTTCTTCAGGTATGGGTCCCTTGGTCTCCTGGACACCATCTTCAACCTCTTTTTCTTTGGGGTTGACTCAGGAGACGGTACATAATCGACACCCATGTCATATGAGGTGGCCCGAGCACGTGATGAAGACACAGCCATTGGCTCCTTCACAAGCTCTGTCTCTCCATCTAATGAATCTAAGAAAGTGGCCTTCTCTGCCTCATCTGCTTGTGTAGAAGTGGCTCCATGAGCTTGATCATGCTCCTCAGTGACAAATGGCGTAGGAGTGGCTTGATCCTCTATCTCGTTCTCCAATCCTGAAAATAATCTTCCAAATTTCTCAAGTGGCTTGACCCCAGTAAAAATCTTCTTCCCTTACTTGTTCATGACCATGTATGAGAAGATATCAGGATTCATCCTTTTCAGGGGCAGCGTGCCAACAGTCGGGATGAGGTTCTTGTGACGTCTGTTAATTGTGATCTGGATGAAACGAGGAAAAACCAGAAACCTCTCCTTTCTCTTACCCTTAATATTTTCATACATGTCCATGAATATCATGCGTGAAAAAGTTGAAATCAACTCCTAGGACAATGGCCATGGTGAAGGAACTGAGTGCTTAGTTTAGCACGTCATAACCGCCTTTCCGTCCAGACAAACACTGATTGACCACAAGTGCAAGATATCTCCAGTTGGGATGCAACAAATTCTTCTCTGTTGGAGGGTAGAGTCCCTCATATCCCCTCCTTAGCAGGTTATGGACGAGCTCGTTGTCAAGTTTCAAAAGGATCTGACTCTTTGTCCCCAAATTGTAGACACTCAAGAACAATTTGTACAGTAATGACAACTGGTTGACCTGCACCTTTCGAATTAAGCAGACACTCCCGTTTGAATATGCGTCCTCTGTAACGGAGTTCCAGAAATCGTGAATAAAACCGGAGATGACAAGCGGACACTCCATAATTGCGAAGTTGACCGGTGAAAGTATGAGTCCGTCCACCATCGACTTGAACATCACAGGCTTCTTGGGAGGATCACCAAGATAAGCTGTCATGTTGTGATTAGGCACAAAACATAGTTCAGTAGCCATCTGAAAAAAAATAAACAGACTAAGTTAGTCAAAATCAAAATAAATAAAAAATTAAAAAGCAAGTTCACGTAAAAACATTAAGTTCATGAACAGAAAGGGTTCATGAAGTCAATGAAGTTCACAAAGTTTTCAAGTTCATGAAGTAAACTTAGTTCACAAAGTTCCTGAGTTTCCATATTACAAATCTAAGATTTATGATCAAAAATTTTCTAAAATCCTTTTGTGAAATTTATGGGCAATCAAACGCGTTATCCAGATCTACATGCAACCTATCAATTTTGCGAAATTTTTCGTTTCAAAGTTTAATTGTGTTTCAATGAACTTAAAATGTTTTGACTGAGTTTTAAGCTAAGAAAAGAAAGAACAGATCCATCAGATAAAATGTCTAGTTTATCTGATTTTCCAAAAACTTTTCCCTTATTCATTTTAATATTTTTGAATGATCATGTCTAATCTTCTTATTGGAAAACATGCATTTATTCCTTAGTGATTTATATTTATCTAAAGCTATTATTGAAAAGAAATTTTACAAAAATAGTAAATTTCTGAGTGTCTGAAATCATTTCACTTCCCATTGAACCACTTTTCCTAACTGTCCAATATAATGTTTTTGTATTTTTCTTAAATTTCACTCCCCCTAAACTTATAGAACAACTCAAAGCAAAATCTTTTAGTGTTTTTGTAAATTTTCTCCCCCTAAATTTGTGATATAAAACCAAAATAAAACAAAACACAAATTTTCACGTATTTACAAAAACTGTTTTAGTCAAAACTTAATAGTTTCAGTGAGACGAGCAAATGGATAAGCTTACGTTTGAAAAAGTCCCGGATAAAGTGAATCCGGATGTCAATGTGTTTAGTTTTGTAGTGTTGTACCAGATCCTTTACGATCTGAAGGGCTGCTTCACTATCACAGTAAATAGGAGAGTCAAGAAAATTCAAACTGTAACATCAGTGCCGGAACCAGTACCGGAACAATGATCTCAAACAGTAATCAGGTACAAATTATATGCATTTCATTGTATGTCATGTTCATATCATGTATTGTTATCATTTCGTGTTATCAAACAGTGAATTCAGAATCATTTCAGAGAAACAGAACTCAGAAAACATGCTTCTTCAGTCAGATAATAATCTAGCAATACAGAACCATCATGTGATTATTTGTTAGGATATTATTATGTATAAACGTATGTGAGGCTATATGGAACAAAACAACACGTATGTCGTTACGTGAATGCTAAATCGACGGATTGTTCGTATAGGTGACGATCTGTACGAATAAATCTGAAATTTTAACGTTCTGAATGATATCCGATAATTAGAAAACAATATTGAAAAGTATAGTTATCGTCGTGTTCGTACAAGTGACGATTCGAACGAATACGCGCGACTGTACGATTCGATTTTAAGCAATTAATTTAAATTTTTCTAAAAATTTTAAATAAACGGAAGATATTAGTTAATTTACTAGGAATAACCACCTAAAATAATTTTATAAATCTTATTTTATAAACCGCGTCGTTTCGTTACGAAAACCACGAGAAACCGACATTTTACGCGAAACCGAACGAGACCGAACCTACCGGGTATTTTGAATCATTAAATGAGGTCATTTAATGTTGTAGCCACCACCACCAACCTCTCTCTCTCTCACAATTTCGTTTTTTTACTCTCTCTCTCTAGCATCTCTCTCTCTACCTTCTCTCTACAAGAACTCATCCAAATCTCAACCATTTCGAGAGTTTTTGGTGTCAAAACGACCATCACATCACGTAGATCACGGAAGTACAAGATATTTAAGCTTTCATCCGTCGATTTTTGAGGTAAATCTCAAGTTCTATATCGGTTCTAGTGTGTATCATGAACCCGTTTTGCTATTGTTATTCTAACCAGTTATAAACACTTAGAAATCTTGAAATGAATCATTGTAAACAACTAGGAAGCTCTAGGAACAGATTTGTAACAGGTTAGAGGCTATGAAGAAGATGATAAATAGTTAGGCCGCATTAGGTACGGGTCGGTGAACCTTAAGAGGCTGCTACGAACCTGGAATCCTAGCTGAACCCTACCTGCTGCAAAACCCATCCTCCTGGCCGAACCTTCTATGCCACAAAACTGGAACCCTAGCCGAACCGTAGGGTGACGAACCTGTGACAACCGAAGCTATGAACCACGAACCTTGGCAAGCAACGAACCCATATTGGCCGAACCCTTCCCCTTGAGCGAACCTACTACTACCGAACCCTTGTGACCGAACCTTGAGGGGGTGCGAACCAGGGACCTGCGAACCTAGGAGGTCTTTTTAACTAGCCGAACCTTAGGTGTAAAACCCTCTGGGCAGCGAACCTACCCTCCGGTCATCACCCTTAGGGTTACGATTGAAACCTTGTGCCGTGGAGACTTGAACTTGGTTTATTAGAGTTTGGAACTAGGTGTCACCATGCATGCATACATATTTCAAAGATGGTCACCATTTTACGTAATGAAAAGAAAATTAAATGGTAATAGGTGTGTGCATGGGAAACTTCATGTGGATGCAGGCAAGGTTGGGATGTTAATTTTGATATCAGTGAAAGTTAAACAAGGAAGTAGGATTATTAAGGGAAATGGTTTTCACAAGACACAATAACAAATCAACATGAGTGTTAACACCTATTGAATTAATTCAACACTTGGGAAATTTATTATGAGATCAAGTGGATCAAAGCAAAAGCCTAAAGGGTGGAGTGTTAATTTAATTATTAACACTTAAACTTTTGGAAAAGCTTAATAGGGATAACTAACCTATATGAGTTAATTATCTATGTCATATTATTCAAGGATGTTGAGTTGTGATTGTTTGAAAATCAAAGGGCTTAACTTAAGCCTATCATGATAATCACATTTATAGTTCTTTTAAAGTTAACTATGTTTAAATAAAGAAAATGATTTATAAACTTTATTGAATTAAAAGAAATGATTTTGACTTAATATTTAACTTAAAATGAATTAAATTATAAACATTTTAATTAAAGGCTTTTTATGATTAAATTGTGGGATATGGGTACTAAATAGACTAGTAGATAGAGTTTTAGAAGTTCATTAGTCACATAGGACACTTAGTTGCACACTGAGACCAAGACCCTAGATACAACAACTAATACATATACTTATCGTATTCGAATTCTCTTAAAACAACTCAGGAACCGAAGAAACCTAGTCTACAAAAACGAGAGCATTTTGTGATAAATCATTTGCACAGCAACACAATTGAGTTCATTGCCCCTTTTACTAAACACCTTTTGGTTTTCAAACGCGGGGCTGAGAAGTATGGGTGAACCTTTTTATTTAAATTTTTTTATGTAAATGCTTTTACTTATTATATGCTTTATATATATGTTTGTTATACTCCTAGACTCCTGTCTAGGTTAATGTTATACAGATTGAACCATCAAGTTAATTAATTACTCCTATGAGTAATACCTTAATTCTAAACTCTAAACACACCCTTAGTCCATCGAGTTCAAATTCCAGAATCTAAATTCAAACTGAAATCAAAAGTATTAAAACTTAAGATCAAATGCAATGGAATCTAATCAAGTGTGTGATCAGTAAACTAAGGATAATGTTCTGAATGATATCTGATAATTAGAAAGCAATATTGAAAAGTAGAGTTATCGTCGTGTTCGTACGGGTGACGATTCGAACAAATACGCGCGACGAACTTACGATTCGATTTTAAGCAATTAATTTAAATATTTCTGAAAATTTTAAATAAACGGAAGATATTAGTTAATTTACTAGGAATAACCACCTAAAATAATTTCATAAATCTTATTTTATAAACCTCGTCGTTTCGTTACGAAAACCACGAGAAATCGACATTTTACGTGAAACCGAACGAGACCGAACCTATCGGGTATTTTCAATCATTAAATGAGGTCATTTAATGTTGTAGACACCACCACCAACCTCTCTCTCTCTCTCACATTTTCGTTTTTTTACTCTCTCTCTAGCATCTCTCCCTACCTTCTCTCTACAAGAACACTTTCCCTTGAGCGAACTAACTTCTGCCGAACCCTTGTGACCGAACCTTGAGGGTGTGCGAACCTAGGAGGTCTTTTTAACCAGCTGAACCTTAGGTGTAAAACCCTCTGGGCAGTGAACCTACCCTCAGGTCATCTCCCTTAGGGTTACGATTGAAAGCTTGTGCCGTGGAGACTTGAACTTGGTCGATTAGAGTTTGGAACTAGGTGTCACCATGCATGCATACATATTTCAAAGATGGTCACCATTTTACGAAATGAAAACAAATTAAATGGTAATAGGTGTGTGCATGGGAAACTTCATGTGGATGCATGCAAGGTTGGGATGTTAATTTTGATATCAGTGAAAGTTAAACAAGGAAGTAGGGTTATTAAGGGAAATGGTTTTCTCAAGACAGAATAACAAATCAACATGAGTGTTAACACCTATTGAATTAATTTTTACACTTGGGAAATTTATTATGAGCTCAGGTGGATCAAAGCAAAAGCCTAAAGGGTGGAGTGTTAATTTAATTATTAACACTTAAACTTTAGGAAAAGTTTAATATGGATAACTAAGCTAGATGAGTTAATTATCTATGTCATATTATTCAATGATGTTGAGTTGTGATCGTTTGAAAATCAAAGGCAAACAATGGGCCTAGGTTGGCCCAATGGGCTTAACTTACGCCCATCATGATAATCACATTTATAGTTCTTTTAAAGTTAACTATGTTTAAATAAAGAAAATGATTTATAAACTTTATTGAATTAAAAGAAATGATTTTGACTTAATATTTAACTTAAAATGAATTAAATTATAAACGTTTTAAATAAAGGCTTGTTACGATTAAATTGTGGGATATGGGTACTAAGTAGACTGGTAGATAGAGTTTTAGAAGTTGATTAGTCACATAGGACACTTAGTTGCACACCGAGACCAAGACCCTAGATACAACAACTATTACATATACTTATTGTATTCGAATTATCTTAAAACAACTCAGGAACCGAAGAAACCTAGTCTACAACAACGAGAGCGCATTTTGTGATAAATCGTTTGCACAGCAACACCGGTGAGTTCATTGCCCCTTTTTCTAAACATTTTCGTTTTCAAACGCGGGGCTGAGAAGCATGCGTGAACCTTTTTATTTAAATTGTTTTACGTAAATGCTTTTACTTATTATATGCTTTATATATATGTTTGTTATACTCCTAGACTCCTGTCTAGGTTATTGTTATACAGATTGAACCATGAAGTTAATTAATTACTCCTATGAGTAAAACCTTAATTCTAAACTCTAAACACACCCTTAGTCCATCGAGTTCAATTTCCAGAATCTAAATTCAAAGTGAAATCAATAGAAAACTAAAAATTAAGATCAAATGCAATGGAATCTAATCCAGTGTGTGATCAGAAAGCTAAGGATAATGTTCTGAATGATATCTGATAATTAGAAAGCAATATTGAAAAGTAGAGTTATCCTCGTGTTCGTACGGGTGACGATTCGAACAAATACGCGCGACGACCTTACGATTCGATTTTAAGCAATTAATTTAAATATTTCTGAAAATTTTAAATAAACGGAAGATATTAGTTAATTTACTAGGAATAACCACCTAAAATAATTTCATAAATCTTATTTTATAAACCTCGTCGTTTCGTTACGAAAACCACGAGAAACCGACATTTTACGCGAAACCGAACGAGACCGAACCTATCGGGTATTTTCAATCATTAAATGAGGTCATTTAATGTTGCAGACACCACCACCAACCTCTCTCTCTCTCTCTCTCTCTCACATTTTCGTTTTTTTTACTCTCTCTCTAGCATCTCTCCCTACCTTCTCTCTACAAGAACACTTTCCCTTGAGCGAACTAACTTCTGCCGAACCCTTGTGACCGAACCTTGAGGGTGTGCGAACCTAGGAGGTCTTTTTAACCTGCTGAACCTAAGGTGTAAAACCCTCTGGGCAGTGAACCTACCCTCAGGTCATCACCCTTAGGGTTACGATTGAAACCTTGTGCCGTGGAGACTTGAACTTGGTCGATTAGAGTTTGGAACTAGGTGTCACCATGCATGCATACATATTTCAAAGATGGTCACCATTTTACGTAATGAAAAAAAATTAAATGGTAATAGGTGTGTGCATGGGAAACTTCATGTGGATGCATGCAAGGTTGGGATGTTAATTTTGATATCAGTGAAAGTTAAACAAGGAAGTTGGGTTATTAAGGGAAATGGTTTTCTCAAGACAGAATAACAAATCAACATGAGTGTTAACACCTATTGAATTAATTTAACACTTGGGAAATTTATTATGAGCTCAAGTGGATCAAAGCAAAAGCCTAAAGGGTGGAGTGTTAATTTAATTATTAACACTTAAACTTTAGGAAAAGTTTAATATGGATAACTAAGCTAGATGAGTTAATTATCTATGTCATATTATTCAATGATGTTGAGTTGTGATCGTTTGAAAATCAAAGGCAAACAATGGGCCTAGGTTGGCCCAATGGGCTTAACTTATGCCCATCATGATAATCACATTTATAGTTCTTTTTAAGTTAACTATGTTTAAATAAAGAAAATGATTTATAAACTTTATTGAATTAAAAGAAATGATTTTGACTTAATATTTAACTTAAAATGAATTAAATTATAAACGTTTTAAATAAAGGCTTGTTACGATTAAATTGTGGGATATGGGTACTAAGTAGACTGGTAGATAGAGTTTTAGAAGTTGATTAGTCACATAGGACACTTAGTTGCACACCGAGACCAAGACCCTAGATGCAACAACTATTACATACACTTATCGTATTCGAATTATCTTAAAACAACTCAGGAACCGAAGAAACCTAGTCTACAACAACGAGAGCACATTTTGTGATAAATCGTTTGCACAGCAACACCGGTGAGTTCATTGCCCCTTTTTCTAAACATTTTCGTTTTCAAACGCGGGGCTGAGAAGCATGCGTGAACCTTTTTATTTAAATTGTTTTACGTAAATGCTTTTACTTATTATATGCTTTATATATATGTTTGTTATACTCCTAGACTCCTGTCTAGGTTATTGTTATACAGATTGAACCATGAAGTTAATTAATTACTCCTATGAGTAATACCTTAATTCTAAACTCTAAACACACCCTTAGTCCATCGAGTTCAATTTCCAGAATCTAAATTCAAAGTGAAATCAAAAGAAAACTAAAAATTAAGATCAAATGCAATGGAATCTAATCCAGTGTGTGATCAGAAAACTAAGGATAATGTTCTGAATGATATCCGATAATTAGAAAGCAATATTGAAAAGTAGAGTTATCGTCGTGTTCGTACGGGTGACGATTCGAACAAATACGCGCGACGACCTTACGATTCGATTTTAAGCAATTAATTTAAATATTTCTGAAAATTTTAAATAAACGGAAGATATTAGTTAATTTACTAGGAATAACCACCTAAAATAATTTCATAAATCTTATTTTATAAACCTCGTCGTTTCGTTACGAAAACCACGAGAAACCGACATTTTACGCGAAACCGAACGAGACCGAACCTATCGGGTATTTTCAATCATTAAATGAGGTCATTTAATGTTGTAGACACCACCACCAACCTCTCTCTCTCTCTCTCTCTCACATTTTCGTTTTTTTACTCTCTCTCTAGCATCTCTCCCTACCTTCTCTCTACAAGAACACTTTCCCTTGAGCGAACTAACTTCTGCCGAACCCTTGTGACCGAACCTTGAGGGTGTGCGAACCTAGGAGGTCTTTTTAACCAGCTGAACCTTAGGTGTAAAACCCTCTGGGCAGTGAACCTACCCTCAGGTCATCACCCTTAGGGTTACGATTGAAACCTTGTGCCGTGGAGACTTGAACTTGGTCGATTAGAGTTTGGAACTAGGTGTCACCATGCATGCATACATATTTCAAAGATGGTCACCATTTTACGTAATGAAAACAAATTAAATGGTAATAGGTGTGTGCATGGGAAACTTCATGTGGATGCATGCAAGGTTGGGATGTTAATTTTGATATCAGTGAAAGTTAAACAAGGAAGTAGGGTTATTAAGGGAAATGGTTTTCTCAAGACAGAATAACAAATCAACATGAGTGTTAACACCTATTGAATTAATTTAACACTTGGGAAATTTATTATGAGCTCAAGTGGATCAAAGCAAAAGCCTAAAGGGTGGAGTGTTAATTTAATTATTAACACTTAAACTTTAGGAAAAGTTTAATATGGATAACTAAGCTAGATGAGTTAATTATCTATGTCATATTATTCAATGATGTTGAGTTGTGATCGTTTGAAAATCAAAGGCAAACAATGGGCCTAGGTTGGCCCAATGGGCTTAACTTACGCCCATCATGATAATCACATTTATAGTTCTTTTAAAGTTAACTATGTTTAAATAAAGAAAATGATTTATAAACTTTATTGAATTAAAAGAAATGATTTTGACTTAATATTTAACTTAAAATGAATTAAATTATAAACGTTTTAAATAAAGGCTTGTTACGATTAAATTGTGGGATATGGGTACTAAGTAGACTGGTAGATAGAGTTTTAGAAGTTGATTAGTCACATAGGACACTTAGTTGCACACCGAGACCAAGACCCTAGATACAACAACTATTACATATACTTATCGTATTCGAATTATCTTAAAACAACTCAGGAACCGAAGAAACCTAGTCTACAACAACGAGAGCGCATTTTGTGATAAATCGTTTGCACAGCAACACCGGTGAGTTCATTGCCCCTTTTTCTAAACATTTTCGTTTTCAAACGCGGGGCTGAGAAGCATGCGTGAACCTTTTTATTTAAATTGTTTTACGTAAATGCTTTTACTTATTATATGCTTTATATATATGTTTGTTATACTCCTAGACTCCTGTCTAGGTTATTGTTATACAGATTGAACCATGAAGTTAATTAATTACTCCTATGAGTAATACCTTAATTCTAAACTCTAAACACACCCTTAGTCCATCGAGTTCAATTTCCAGAATCTAAATTCAAAGTGAAATCAAAAGAAAACTAAAAATTAAGATCAAATGCAATGGAATCTAATCCAGTGTGTGATCAGAAAACTAAGGATAATGTTCTGAATGATATCTGATAATTAGAAAGCAATATTGAAAAGTAGAGTTATCATCGTGTTCGTACGGGTGACGATTCGAACAAATACGCGCGACGACCTTACGATTCGATTTTAAGCAATTAATTTAAATATTTCTGAAAATTTTAAATAAACGGAAGATATTAGTTAATTTACTAGGAATAACCACCTAAAATAATTTCATAAATCTTATTTTATAAACCTCGTCGTTTCGTTACGAAAACCACGAGAAACCGACATTTTACGCGAAACCGAACGAGACCGAACCTATCGGGTATTTTCAATCATTAAATGAGGTCATTTAATGTTGTAGACACCACCACCAACCTCCCTCTCTCTCTCTCTCTCTCTCACATTTTCGTTTTTTTACTCTCTCTCTAGCATCTCTCCCTACCTTCTCTCTACAAGAACACTTTCCCTTGAGCGAACTAACTTCTGCCGAACCCTTGTGACCGAACCTTGAGGGTGTGCGAACTAGGCAGCTGCGAACCTAGGAGGTCTTTTTAACCAGCTGAACCTTAGGTGTAAAACCCTCTGGGCAGTGAACCTACCCTCAGGTCATCACCCTTAGGGTTACGATTGAAACCTTGTGCCGTGGAGACTTGAACTTGGTCGATTAGAGTTGGGAACTAGGTGTCACCATGCATGCATACATATTTCAAAGATGGTCACCATTTTACGTAATGAAAACAAATTAAATGGTAATAGGTGTGTGCATGGGAAACTTCATGTGGATGCATGCAAGGTTGGGATGTTAATTTTGATATCAGTGAAAGTTAAACAAGGAAGTAGGGTTATTAAGGGAAATGGTTTTCTCAAGACAGAATAACAAATCAACATGAGTGTTAACACCTATTGAATTAATTTAACACTTGGGAAATTTATTATGAGCTCAAGTGGATCAAAGCAAAAGCCTAAAGGGTGGAGTGTTAATTTAATTATTAACACTTAAACTTTAGGAAAAGTTTAATATGGATAACTAAGCTAGATGAGTTAATTATCTATGTCATATTATTCAATGATGTTGAGTTGTGATCGTTTGAAAATCAAAGGCAAACAATGGGCCTAGGTTGGCCCAATGGGCTTAACTTAAGCCCATCATGATAATCACATTTATAGTTCTTTTTAAGTTAACTATGTTTAAATAAAGAAAATGATTTATAAACTTTATTGAATTAAAAGAAATGATTTTGACTTAATATTTAACTTAAAATGAATTAAATTATAAACGTTTTAAATAAAGGCTTGTTACGATTAAATTGTGGGATATGGGTACTAAGTAGACTGGTAGATAGAGTTTTAGAAGTTGATTAGTCACATAGGACACTTAGTTGCACACCGAGACCAAGACCCTAGATACAACAACTATTACATATACTTATTGTATTCGAATTATCTTAAAACAACTCAGGAACCGAAGAAACCTAGTCTACAACAACGAGAGCGCATTTTGTGATAAATCGTTTGCACAGCAACAACGGTGAGTTCATTGCCCCTTTTTCTAAACATTTTCGTTTTCAAACGCGGGGCTGAGAAGCATGCGTGAACCTTTTTATTTAAATTGTTTTACGTAAATGCTTTTACTTATTATATGCTTTATATATATGTTTGTTATACTCCTAGACTCCTGTCTAGGTTATTGTTATACAGATTGAACCATGAAGTTAATTAATTACTCCTATGAGTAATACCTTAATTCTAAACTCTAAACACACCCTTAGTCCATCGAGTTCAATTTCCAGAATCTAAATTCAAAGTGAAATCAAAAGAAAACTAAAAATTAAGATCAAATGCAATGGAATCTAATCCAGTGTGTGATCAGAAAACTAAGGATAATGTTCTGAATGATATCCGATAATTAGAAAGCAATATTGAAAAGTAGAGTTATCGTCGTGTTCGTACGGGTGACGATTCGAACAAATACGCGCGACGACCTTACGATTCGATTTTAAGCAATTAATTTAAATATTTCTGAAAATTTTAAATAAACGGAAGATATTAGTTAATTTACTAGGAATAACCACCTAAAATAATTTCATAAATCTTATTTTATAAACCTCGTCGTTTCGTTACGAAAACCACGAGAAACCGACATTTTACGCGAAACCGAACGAGACCGAACCTATCGGGTATTTTCAATCATTAAATGAGGTCATTTAATGTTTTAGACACCACCACCAACCTCTCTCTCTCTCTCTCTCACATTTTCGTTTTTTTACTCTCTCTCTAGCATCTCTCCCTACCTTCTCTCTACAAGAACACTTTCCCTTGAGCGAACTAACTTCTGCCGAACCCTTGTGACCGAACCTTGAGGGTGTGCGAACCAGGCAGCGGCGAACCTAGGAGGTCTTTTTAACCAGCTGAACCTTAGGTGTAAAACCCTCTGGGCAGTGAACCTACCCTCAGGTCATCACCCTTAGGGTTACGATTGAAACCTTGTGCCGTGGAGACTTGAACTTGGTCGATTAGAGTTGGGAACTAGGTGTCACCATGCATGCATACATATTTCAAAGATGGTCACCATTTTACGTAATGAAAACAAATTAAATGGTAATAGGTGTGTGCATGGGAAACTTCATGTGGATGCATGCAAGGTTGGGATGTTAATTTTGATATCAGTGAAAGTTAAACAAGGAAGTAGGGTTATTAAGGGAAATGGTTTTCTCAAGACAGAATAACAAATCAACATGAGTGTTAACACCTATTGAATTAATTTAACACTTGGGAAATTTATTATGAGCTCAAGTGGATCAAAGCAAAAGCCTAAAGGGTGGAGTGTTAATTTAATTATTAACACTTAAACTTTAGGAAAAGTTTAATATGGATAACTAAGCTAGATGAGTTAATTATCTATGTCATATTATTCAATGATGTTGAGTTGTGATCGTTTGAAAATCAAAGGCAAACAATGGGCCTAGGTTGGCCCAATGGGCTTAACTTACGCCCATCATGATAATCACATTTATAGTTCTTTTAAAGTTAACTATGTTTAAATAAAGAAAATGATTTATAAACTTTATTGAATTAAAAGAAATGATTTTGACTTAATATTTAACTTAAAATGAATTAAATTATAAACGTTTTAAATAAAGGCTTGTTACGATTAAATTGTGGGATATGGGTACTAAGTAGACTAGTAGATACAGTTTTAGAAGTTGATTAGTCACATAGGACACTTAGTTGCACACCGAGACCAAGACCCTAGATGCAACAACTATTACATATACTTATCGTATTCGAATTATCTTAAAACAACTCAGGAACCGAAGAAACCTAGTCTACAACAACGAGAGCGCATTTTGTGATAAATCGTTTGCACAGCAACACCGGTGAGTTCATTGCCCCTTTTTCTAAACATTTTCGTTTTCAAACGCGGGGCTGAGAAGCATGCGTGAACCTTTTTATTTAAATTGTTTTACGTAAATGCTTTTACTTATTATATGCTTTATATATATGTTTGTTATACTCCTAGACTCCTGTCTAGGTTATTGTTATACAGATTGAACCATGAAGTTAATTAATTACTCCTATGAGTAATACCTTAATTCTAAACTCTAAACACACCCTTAGTCCATCGAGTTCAATTTCCAGAATCTAAATTCAAAGTGAAATCAAAAGAAAACTAAAAATTAAGATCAAATGCAATGGAATCTAATCCAGTGTGTGATCAGAAAGCTAAGGATAATGTTCTGAATGATATCCGATAATTAGAAAGCAATATTGAAAAGTAGAGTTATCGTCGTGTTCGTACGGGTGACGATTCGAACAAATACGCGCGACGACCTTACGATTCGATTTTAAGCAATTAATTTAAATATTTCTGAAAATTTTAAATAAACGGAAGATATTAGTTAATTTACTAGGAATAACCACCTTAAATAATTTCATAAATCTTATTTTATAAACCTCGTCGTTTCGTTACGAAAACCACGAGAAACCGACATTTTACGCGAAACCGAACGAGACCGAACCTATCGGGTATTTTCAATCATTAAATGAGGTCATTTAATGTTGTAGACACCACCACCAACCTCTCTCTCTCTCTCTCTCACATTTTCGTTTTTTTTACTCTCTCTCTAGCATCTCTCCCTACCTTCTCTCTACAAGAACACTTTCCCTTGAGCGAACTAACTTCTGCCGAACCCTTGTGACCGAACCTTGAGGGTGTGCGAACCAGGCAGCTGCGAACCTAGGAGGTCTTTTTAACCAGCTGAACCTTAGGTGTAAAACCCTCTGGGCAGTGAACCTACCCTCAGGTCATCACCCTTAGGGTTACAATTGAAACCTTGTGCCGTGGAGACTTAAACTTGGTCGATTAGAGTTTGGAACTAGGTGTCACCATGCATGCATACATATTTCAAAGATGGTCACCATTTTACGTAATGAAAACAAATTAAATGGTAATAGGTGTGTGCGTGGGAAACTTCATGTGGATGCATGCAAGGTTGGGATGTTAATTTTGATATCAGTGAAAGTTAAACAAGGAAGTAGGGTTATGAAGGGAAATGGTTTTCTCAAGACAGAATAACAAATCAACATGAGTGTTAACACCTATTGAATTAATTTAACACTTGGGAAATTTATTATGAGCTCAAGTGGATCAAAGCAAAAGCCTAAAGGGTGGAGTGTTAATTTAATTATTAACACTTAAACTTTAGGAAAAGTTTAATATGGATAACTAAGCTAGATGAGTTAATTATCTATGTCATATTATTCAATGATGTTGAGTTGTGATCGTTTGAAAATCGAAGGCAAACAATGGGCCTAGGTTGGCCCAATGGGCTTAACTTACGCCTATCATGATAATCACATTTATAGTTCTTTTAAAGTTAACTATGTTTAAATAAAGAAAATGATTTATAAACTTTATTAATTTAAAAGAAATGATTTTGACTTAATATTTAACTTAAAATGAATTAAATTATAAACGTTTTAAATAAAGGCTTGTTACGATTAAATTGTGGGATATGGGTACTAAGTAGACTAGTAGATAGAGTTTTAGAAGTTCATTAGTCACATAGGACACTTAGTTGCACACCGAGACCAAGACCCTAGATCCAACAACTATTACATATACTTATCGTATTCGAATTATCTTAAAACAACTCAGGAACCGAAGAAACCTAGTCTACAACAACGAGAGCGCATTTTGTGATAAATCGTTTGCACAGCAACACCGGTGAGTTCATTGCCCCTTTTTCTAAACATTTTCGTTTTCAAACGCGGGGCTGAGAAGCATGCGTGAACCTTTTTATTTAAATTGTTTTACGTAAATGCTTTTACTTATTATATGCTTTATATATATGTTTGTTATACTCCTAGACTCCTGTCTAGGTTATTGTTATACAGATTGAACCATGAAGTTAATTAATTACTCCTATGAGTAATACCTTAATTCTAAACTCTAAACACACCCTTAGTCCATCGAGTTCAATTTCCAGAATCTAAATTCAAAGTGAAATCAAAAGAAAACTAAAAATTAAGATCAAATGCAATGGAATCTAATCCAGTGTATGATCAGAAAACTAAGGATAATGTTCCGAATGATATCCGATAATTAGAAAGCAATATTGAGAAGTAGAGTTATCGTCGTGTTCGTACGGGTGACGATTCGAACAAATAAGCGCGACGACCTTACGATTCGATTTTAAGCAATTAATTTAAATATTTCTGAAAACTTTAAATAAACGGAAGATATTAGTTAATTTACTAGGAATAACCACCTAAAATAATTTCATAAATCTTATTTTATAAACCTCGTCGTTTCGTTACGAAAACCACGAGAAACCGACATTTTACGCGAAACCGAACGAGACCGAACCTATCGGGTATTTTCAATCATTAAATGAGGTCATTTAATGTTGTAGACACCACCACCAACCTCTCTCTCTCTCTCTCTCTCTCTCTCACATTTTCGTTTTTTTTACTCTCTCTTTAGCATCTCTCCCTACCTTCTCTCTACAAGAACACTTTCCCTTGAGCCAACTAACTTCTGTCGAACCCTTGTGACCGAACCTTGAGGGTGTGCGAACCAGGCAGCTGCGAACCTAGGAGGTCTTTTTAACCAGCTGAACCTTAGGTGTAAAGCCCTCTGGGCAGTGAACCTACCCTCAGGTCATCACCCTTAGGGTTACGATTGAAACCTTGTGCCGTGGAGACTTGAACTTGGTCGATTAGAGTTTGGAACTAGGTGTCACCATGCATGCATACATATTTCAAAGATGGTCACCATTTTACGTAATGAAAACAAATTAAATGGTAATAGGTGTGTGCATGGGAAACTTCATGTGGATGCATGCAAGGTTGGGATGTTAATTTTGATATCAATGAAAGTTAAACAAGGAAGTAGGGTTATTAAGGGAAATGGTTTTCTCAAGACAGAATAACAAATCAACATGAGTGTTAACACCTATTGAATTAATTTAACACTTGGGAAATTTATTATGAGCTCAAGTGGATCAAAGCAAAAGCCTAAAGGGTGGAGTGTTAATTTAATTATTAACACTTAAACTTTAGGAAAAGTTTAATATGGATAACTAAGCTAGATGACTTAATTATCTATGTCATATTATTCAATGATGTTGAGTTGTGATCGTTTGAAAATCAAAGGCAAACAATGGGCCTAGGTTGGCCCAATGGGCTTAACTTACGCCCATCATGATAATCACATTTATAGTTCTTTTAAAGTTAACTATGTTTAAATAAAGAAAATGATTTATAAAATTTATTGAATTAAAAGAAATGATTTTGACTTAATATTTAACTTAAAATGAATTAAATTATAAACGTTTTAAATAAAGGCTTGTTACGATTAAATTGTGGGATATGGGTACTAAGTAGACTAGTAGATACAGTTTTAGAAGTTCATTAGTCACATAGGACACTTAGTTGCACACCGAGACCAAGACCCTAGATGCAACAACTATTACATACACTTATCGTATTCGAATTATCTTAAAACAACTCAGGAACCGAAGAAACCTAGTCTACAACAACGAGAGCGCATTTTGTGATAAATCGTTTGCACAGCAACACCGGTGAGTTCATTGCCCCTTTTTCTAAACATTTTCGTTTTCAAACGCGGGGCTGAGAAGCATGCGTGAACCTTTTTATTTAAATTGTTTTACGTAAATGCTTTTACTTATTATATGCTTTATATATATGTTTGTTATACTCCTAGACTCCTGTCTAGGTTATTGTTATACAGATTGAACCATGAAGTTAATTAATTACTCCTATGAGTAATACCTTAATTCTAAACTCTAAACACACCCTTAGTCCATCGAGTTCAATTTCCAGAATCTAAATTCAAAGTGAAATCAAAAGAAAACTAAAAATTAAGATCAAATGCAATGGAATCTAATCCAGTGTGTGATCAGAAAACTAAGGATAATGTTCTGAATGATATCCGATAATTAGAAAGCAATATTGAAAAGTAGAGTTATCGTCGTGTTCGTACGGGTGACGATTCGAACAAATACGCGCGACGACATTACGATTCGATTTTAAGCAATTAATTTAAATATTTCTGAAAATTTTAAATAAACGGAAGATATTAGTTAATTTACTAGGAATAACCACCTAAAATAATTTCATAAATCTTATTTTATAAACCTCGTCGTTTCGTTACGAAAACCACGAGAAGCCGACATTTTACGCGAAACCGAACGAGACTGAACCTATCGGGTATTTTCAATCATTAAATGAGGTCATTTAATGTTGTAGACACCACCACCAACCTCTCTCTCTCTCTCTCACATTTTCGTTTTTTTTACTCTCTCTCTAGCATCTCTCCCTACCTTCTCTCTACAAGAACACTTTCCCTTGAGCGAACTAACTTCTGCCGAACCCTTGTGACCGAACCTTGAGGGTGTGCGAACCAGGCAGCTGCGAACCTAGGAGGTCTTTTTAACCAGCTGAACCTTAGGTGTAAAACCCTCTGGGCAGTGAACCTACCCTCAGGTCATCACCCTTAGGGTTACGATTGAAACCTTGTGACGTGGAGACTTGAACTTGGTCGATTAGAGTTTGGAACTAGGTGTCACCATGCATGCATACATATTTCAAAGATGGTCACCATTTTACGTAATGAAAACAAATTAAATGGTAATAGGTGTGTGCATGGGAAACTTCATGTGGATGCATGCAAGGTTGGGATGTTAATTTTGATATCAGTGAAAGTTAAACAAGGAAGTAGGGTTATGAAGGGAAATGGTTTTCTCAAGACAGAATAACAAATCAACATGAGTGTTAACACCTATTGAATTAATTTAACACTTGGGAAATTTATTATGAGCTCAAGTGGATCAAAGCAAAAGCCTAAAGGGTGGAGTGTTAATTTAATTATTAACACTTAAACTTTAGGAAAAGTTTAATATGGATAACTAAGCTAGATGAGTTAATTATCTATGTCATATTATTCAATGATGTTGAGTTGTGATCGTTTGAAAATCAAAGGCAAACAATGGGCCTAGGTTGGCCCAATGGGCTTAACTTACGCCCATCATGATAATCACATTTATAGTTCTTTTAAAGTTAACTATGTTTAAATAAAGAAAATGATTTATAAACTTTATTAAATCAAAAGAAATGATTTTGACTTAATATTTAACTTAAAATGAATTAAATTATAAACGTTTTAAATAAAGGCTTGTTACGATTAAATTGTGGGATATGGGTACTAAGTAGACTGGTAGATAGAGTTTTAGAAGTTCATTAGTCACATAGGACACTTAGTTGCACACCGAGACCAAGACCCTAGATGCAACAACTATTACATATACTTATCGTATTCGAATTATCTTAAAACAACTCAGGAACCGAAGAAACCTAGTCTACAACAACGAGAGCGCATTTTGTGATAAATCGTTTGCACAGCAACACCGGTGAGTTCATTGCCCCTTTTTCTAAACATTTTCGTTTTCAAACGCGGGGTTGAGAAGCATGCGTGAACCTTTTTATTTAAATTGTTTTACGTAAATGCTTTTACTTATTATATGCTTTATATATATGTTTGTTATACTCCTAGACTCCTGTCAAGTTTATTGTTATACAGATTGAACCATGAAGTTAATTAATTACTCCTATGAGTAATACCTTAATTCTAAACTCTAAACACACCCTTAGTCCATCGAGTTCAATTTCCAGAATCTAAATTCAAAGTGAAATCAAAAGAAAACTAAAAATTAAGATCAAATGCAATGGAATCTAATCCAGTGTATGATCAGAAAACTAAGGATAATGTTCCGAATGATATCCGATAATTAGAAAGCAATATTGAAAAGTAGAGTTATCGTCGTGTTCGTACGGGTGACGATTCGAACAAATAAGCGCGACGACCTTACGATTCGATTTTAAGCAATTAATTTAAATATTTCTGAAAATTTTAAATAAACGGAAGATATTAGTTAATTTACTAGGAATAACCACCTAAAATAATTTCATAAATCTTATTTTATAAACCTCGTCGTTTCGTTACGAAAACCACGAGAAACCGACATTTTACGCGAAACCGAACGAGACCGAACCTATCGGGTATTTTCAATCATTAAATGAGGTCATTTAATGTTGTAGACACCACCACCAACCTCTCTCTCTCTCTCTCTCACATTTTCGTTTTTTTTACTCTCTCTTTTGCATCTCTCCCTACCTCCTCTCTACAAGAACACTTTCCCTTGAGCCAACTAACTTCTGCCGAACCCTTGTGACCGAACCTTGAGGGTGTGCGAACCAGGCAGCTGCGAACCTAGGAGGTCTTTTTAACCAGCTGAACCTTAGGTGTAAAACCCTCTGGGCAGTGAACCTACCCTCAGGTCATCACCCTTAGGGTTACGATTGAAACCTTGTGCCGTGGAGACTTGAACTTGGTCGATTAGAGTTTGGAACTAGGTGTCACCATGCATGCATACATATTTCAAAGATGGTCACCATTTTACGTAATGAAAACAAATTAAATGGTAATAGGTGTGTGCATGGGAAACTTCATGTGGATGCATGCAAGGTTGGGATGTTAATTTTGATATAAGTGAAAGTTAAACAAGGAAGTAGGGTTATTAAGGGAAATGGTTTTCTCAAGACAGAATAACAAATCAACATGAGTGTTAACACCTATTGAATTAATTTAACACTTGGGAAATTTATTATGAGCTCAAGTGGATCAAAGCAAAAGCCTAAAGGGTGGAGTGTTAATTTAATTATTAACACTTAAACTTTAGGAAAAGTTTAATATGGATAACTAAGCTAGATGAGTTAATTATCTATGTCATATTATTCAATGATGTTGAGTTGTGATCGTTTGAAAATCAAAGGCAAACAATGGGCCTAGGTTGGCCCAATGGGCTTTACTTACGCCCATCATGATAATCACATTTATAGTTCTTTTAAAGTTAACTATGTTTAAATAAAGAAAATGATTTATAAACTTTATTGAATTAAAAGAAATGATTTTGACTTAATATTTAACTTAAAATGAATTAAATTATAAACATTTTAAAGAAAGGCTTGTTACGATTAAATTGTGGGATATGGGTACTAAGTAGACTCGTAGATAGAGTTTTAGAAGTTCATTATTCACATAGGACACTTAGTTGCACACCGAGACCAAGACCCTAGATACAACAACTATTACATATACTTATCGTATTCGAATTATCTTAAAACAACTCAGGAACCGAAGAAACCTAGTCTACAACAACGAGAGCGCATTTTGTGATAAATCGTTTGCACAGCGACACCGGTGAGTTCATTGCCCCTTTTTCTAAACATTTTCGTTTTCAAACGCGGGGCTGAGAAGCATGCGTGAACCTTTTTATTTAAATTGTTTTACGTAAATGCTTTTACTTATTATATGCTTTATATATATGTTTGTTATACTCCTAGACTCCTGTCTAGGTTATTGTTATACAGATTGAACCATGAAGTTAATTAATTACTCCTATGAGTAATACCTTAATTCTAAATTCTAAACACACCCTTAGTCCATCGAGTTCAAATTCCAGAATCTAAATTCAAAGTGAAATCAAAAGAACTAAAAATTAAGATCAAATGCAATGGAATCTAATCCAGTGTGTGATCAGAAAACTAAGGATCCTAATCAAGAATCTATAATCATTGTGGAAATCATGGAATTCAAAAGATCAGAATCAAGTGAATCATGGGAATCATAACCGTGTGTGAATCATGGAAATAATGAAATCATTAAAATCTAATGAAATCATTAATGCTTAAGTTAAGGAGGATGTCAGTTGTATGTAAATCAAGACCACGTGTAACACACGGAAAGTCCCGGCATAAATAGTAGGCTCTTGTAGTCTAGCTATATGGGCAATAACGGAAAGTATTAAAAAATCAAAATCAGGAGAATCAAAGAAGATGAAGAATCAAAGGATATCTTTAAAGTCCTGGCATGTACAGTAGACCAGTGGGTCAAGCTGATATGGCCATCATTAAAGTCACGTCACATACAGGTAGACTCCTTGTGGGTCATGCCTGATATGGGCCACATGTGAGAGGGTACAATATATCATGTGGTTTAGTATGTGGTGGGACTGTGGCTGGGCGGGCGGTAAGTTCGACCCTACATATGCCTTATATATAAGCATACTGAACTGGATGGTATAGGTGGTTAATGGTGAGATTAAGGTTGTCATTCAAAGGTTATTCAAGTTCATTTTTATAAAACTACATGAACTCACCAACCATGTGTTGACTTTATTTTTGCATGACTTATCAGGTGACGAGCATGTCAACTAAGGAGTTATTTCTTCTGGACTAGGATACCAGTTAGAGGACTTAGCTTTTTGGACCTGCATATTTTTGAAACATCATTTCACAGATTATTGTGTATATTTTGTGCAGATACAAGATTGAAGGCTTATGATGTTGATAGTAGATTTACATTGTTAAATTATGAACTAAACTGATGTAATTTAACTTTGTCATTCTATTTTCATTTAGCAGTTTCTTATTTATATATATCATGTGCAATGTAAACAATCTGATCATTTCGATTATCACTCACGATATCGCGCCCCAGGAACCTTCCGCCCGACGGGGAAGTCGATTCAACCCGCCGGCTCGGGGTGTGACACAAACCATAATGGATAAGTTAATGTTGCATCCAGATGACCGAAGAGCGGCAACTTGAAGAAGCGACGTCCTCAGATTCTGCAGTGGAGGTAGATACTGTAGTTTGTTTCCTGCATTGCGAGGACACGAAGCGATCTCCCAGATACTTACATCCACTTGTGGTTGACTTTCTGTCTAAATTGAAACCATCAAAATCACTGTTAGAGTAAGCAAATAATTTGAATCAGAGTTTTTATGATACAACAAACTGAGAAGAGGTTTGCCGACAAGGTAGCGAAAGATCCTCTAGACAGCAATCAGATGAGGTGTATTCGGATTCGCCTAATATTTGTCACACTGACATACAGAGAAAATGATGTCGGGTCAGATGGAGGTGAGGTACATTAGTGAGCCAATAATCGATCAGTAAATATATTGATCAATATCTTTACCATCTGAATCCAAAGTCAAGACAGGACAAACAACCATATGAGTGGAGGCGGGCTTGGAGTCCAACATGTTGAACTTGGTAAGTATATCAGTCACATACTTGCCCTAATGAATGAGCACCCCCTTTGGATATTGCTTTACCTGGAGACCTTAGAGGAAGGTCATCCCCCCCATAGCACTCATCTCAAATTTTTTCTTCATCACGGCTTTAAACTTTTTACACAGCACGGAGCTCGTGTAACCAAAAATGATGTCATGCACATAGATCTGAACTAGAATCAAGTCATCCTTCTCTTTGTGAACAAACAATGTCTGATCTATGGCTCCACGGGTGTATCCATTAGCTAGAAGATGGTCTGTAAGAGTAGCATACCATGCTCGTGGTGCTTAATGAAGACCGTACAGGGCTTTGTTTAGCTTGTAGACATGGTCAAGATAATGTGAATCCTTGAACGCAGGAGGATGAAATACGTAAATTTCTTCTTTGACCTTGCCATACAGGAAAGTTTTCTTCACATCCATCTAGTAGGCTGTGAAGTTCATATAGGATGCTTAGGCCAAGAAGATGCGAATTGTCTCAAGTCTTGCAACCAGTGCAAAAACCTCCTCGTAGTTAATTCCCTCTTGTTGGTAGAAGCCCTGAACTACCAAACTTGCTTTATTTCAGATGATAACACCTGAATCATCCCTTTTGTTTCTAAAGACCCATCTAGTTCCAATTGGCAGTTTCCCTTGAGCAAAGGAACCAGATTCCACACCTGGAGCTTTTGAAACTGCATCAGTTCTTCTTGCATCTCTTTAACCCAGCTTGATTCCTTAACTGCCATCTTGATGTTCTTGGGTTCTACCTGTGAAATGAGGCAAGAATATAAACAAGAATTAATTGGACCTGATTGACTGCGTGTGAGAGTTCCTTCAAATAAGGCAATCTGAGCTGGAATAGATCTACTCCTAGTAAGAACTCCTCCTGAAAAAGTTCCAATAATATTCTCCACTGGATGATTCTTCTTGATGCTTGAAGTGGGTACTTCCTCTACAGCAAGGTTGTCAAGTAAATTATTGATGTTGGTGAGCTGATCTTCATTTGAGGAAGCGATGATATCATTGGGAGCGCTCTCGCTTGCTTCAGCATCACTACACAATGTTCTTCAGGGATGTGGTCTGAGAACAGTGGATTATTGAAGGTCTTGTGGGAGGAAGAAGTTGTCTGATCTGTTTGCTGAGTCGGTTGAGCCGATTGAGAGGTTTGTGGATTCGATGGGATAACTTCACTGATTGGTTGGGCTCGTTGATTCATGCCTGGTGGGTCAATACTCAGAAGCTTGGAGTCACATGGAACATATTCAACCCGGTAGTCCATGTCGTCACTCTTGTAAAAACTGTCTTTAGGTTCAGTGGGCAATGCACTTTCAGAATTATTAAAAGGCTCAAAAGTAGAATCATATTGGAATATCTAGTTTGGACCTGATCCAGCATCAATGTGATTAATCTCATGCCAGTGAATGTTGTAAGACTCCACTATCTGCCTTGTCTTCTTGTTCGACAGAATAGCTCACAAAGTAACACTCATCAGCTTTGTCATCAAACTTGTGATTGGGCTCTGTGTTGAGTAGAGTGCAAGGGCATCCAAAAGATTTGAAGTGACCGACCTTTGGCTTCTGATTGAATAAAATCTCATAGGGAGTCTTCTGGTGGCGCTTTTTCAGTAATGCACGGTTTTGAACATAACAAGCTGTATTGACAGCTTCTGCCCAGAAGAAGATTGGTAACTTTGATTCAGACAGCATGGTCCTGGCAGCCTTCATAAGCGTTTGAATCTGTCTCACAGCTACTCTGTTTTGCTGAGGTGTACGAGCGGCACTGTATTGCCGAGCAATCCCTTTCTCATCACAAAAATCAATAAGATTTTGGTACCTAAACTCTGTGCCATTATCAGTTCTGATCACCTCATGTTCAAGTTTTTCTGATTTTCAATCAAGGTGATAAACTTCTTCAGGATCTCTGCAGTTTCATCCTTCTCAGCAAGAAAGAAAACCCAAGTGAATCTGGAATAATCATCTATGATTACAAGATAGTATGACTTCTTCCCGATGCTCATGACGTTGACTGGTCCAAATAGATCCATGTGAAGAAGTTGTAGAATGGATGAAATTGAGTTGAACAGTTTGGCTTGTGGGGTCTCTTATTTTGCTTCCCCTTGGCACATGCGATGCACTTCTCTATGGAAGAGAAGTCCTTTGAAGGAAGTCAAATCTTGTGGTCTCCCTTGACCAATATGTTGAGATTCTTCAAGTTGACATGACCCAACCGGCGATGCAACAACAGGCAATCAGTCTCCAATGCCATGGAAAACAAATAAGTGTTTTTAGTAAATGAATCTGAATTCATATTGATGATGTAGGCGTTATTGATCCTCAGAGTCCTCATCATGATCCACTTCTCTGGAATGACAAATTCGGGCTTCAAGATCAAACACTCCTTGTTAGGGAAGTGTGTTGAGAAGCTCTTGTCACAGATCTGGGAGACACTCAACAAATTGTGGTTGAGTTCCACCACATAGTATACATCCTCAAAGCTCAAAGTACCATTCGTCACGGTTCCTTTCATGCTTATCTTCCCACCTTTGTCTCCAGCGAATAGGACATAACCTCCATTAAATGGTGTGACTTCATGTAATTGAGAGAAATCCCTAGTCATATGCCAGGAGCAACCACTATCAACATACCATACGTTCTTCAGCTTATTTGGTCGTCCCTGCACGATGAACACTCGTTTAAGGAGAAACTGGTACCTAGATCTTTAAAGATTTAGGCTCTTTTGGCAATTTGGTGATTTCGTTGCCCTTGTCCTTAAGCTTTTTCACTCTGATCGACTTGTTCACACTGCCAGGATCAATGTGTTTTACTCGTGGTTTGACTTGTGGTTTATCCTTCTAATGTGCTTTTGTCACTCCTCGAACAACGACGGAACACGTTGGGGCACGAGTTGTAATTGTCCAAAAGCTCATGGTGCTACTTGTATGTTTCATATTTAACTTCCCATTTAAATATACACATTCATTAGACTCAAAAAATGTCATAGTTCATACAATATCATTACATCATAAATTCAAATACAAAACATTGATTAAAGTTTAAACTAGGTCTTATGATTCCTATATGATCTTCATCCAAAAGCTTTAAACCTGTTACACATGTAAAATATAGTTTGATTAACTATTTGCCTAGTTGGTGAGAACTCATAGATTTATATATATAAATAGATATGAAAGATGCTAAACCAATTGTTCTTAATGAAAGATGCTAAACCAATGTCATCAAACAAGTGCCACCAATATATTAAAATCAAGGACTAGCTAGGTAATAGATTTAAACATGTAATTTACAAGTTTACAATGATGCACACTTTCACTTATTTACACAAAGACCTATGTCTATGTGTGGAAGATATCTAACCATTCCAAGCTATTAATGTATGTTTATGTTTATGTTTATGTATGAAATGTCTTCTATCCTAACCAAATGTTTGCAACAAGTATAGCACATATGACATTCAAACCTATTCAATCTAGAACTAAGGCTTTTGCATCTACAAATGGTTTTGTAATAAGAATAATAATGTTTGTGTATAAGACACGTGTAACATCCCAAAACATTACAAAATGTAAAAAGGGATATGAGAACTCACTTGTGTTTGCTTTCCAATTGAATTTGATTATAGTTTTGTAGAGCAAAATAATTCTATCCTTCAACCTAATGTTTAGAATAATGTCTTAGTCTAAGTATTATAACTAAAACTTGACTATGGTTCTTCTAAACGTATTTTGAGTTTAAATCCATATGTTAAAATTAATTTAAACCATCTTTGTAAAAGATTAAATATAATCGTGCTTTAAATGTTTTCCATAATTTAATATAAAAAAGTAACTTTATTAGTTTTATAATTAAATTTATGATTACTAATAATTTATTTAAATATGTTTAAATAAAATATTATATATAAATGAGTTTTATAGAAGAACTTTGTAATTGAATTTATAATAAACTTCAACATTTCTTTTAAATGAATTCAAATAACTGATTTAATATATGAATGTCTTTGAATAAAATTTATTCATACTTATTTCTTTAAAAATTATTTTATCATTCAAAATAGATAGTTTAAATGTTATTAAAAATTCTTGTAAAATCTAAAACAATGTGTTAGTACTACTTTATAAAATAATTTAAACATTTAATAACATAAGTTGTTAGATTTAAAATGCATAAAATAAACCATTTTTATATAACAATTAATGAAATAAATTGTTAAATAAAAATACGTTATTAATAAAAACTTAAATAAACTTTATAGTAAAAATACTAAGTAAAATAGTACCATGACTTTTTGTAGATTAAAATTTAAACATAGAATTTGTTTATAATTAAGAAGAATTTTTATAAAAGGTTTTGGAGAAAAAAGGGAGGTCAAAATAGGTCAAAGGGTTCAAAAAAACCGGCCCGGATGCCTCCTGCGGGTTTCGAACCCGCGTCTCAATCCTAGTAGGGGATGCGATTTACCGCTAAGCTGGGATGAGACTCGCTAATTGAGTCTAATTTCCTTTAATCTTATACTCATTTTCTAATTGTTTTTATTTTGACGAAGAACCCTAATACAATCGAAAGCTAATTCAACTGATCTGATGTTTGTAAGCTCGATTAACCATAGGGCTATTGTTCCTCTGGTTAAACCGAGTTGAATAGAACCATTACTTACCAGATATGATGTCGAGATAGACGAGTTCGATTGTAGGATTGTTTTTGAATAGTGTTGAGCTCGATCGGAAGTTTTAGAATACCACTGAATGCGATGTCGTGAAGGTTTGTAGATGATTAATTTGGTTCAATTTCAGGTTTAAATTCGATTCTGAGTATGAGTTTAATACTAATGGTTCGGTTATGGTTCGAGTAGTGTAATGGCGATTAAAATGCCAATTAATCGTATGTTTTAGTTCGAAATAAAGTTTATAACGTAAACCGATTACTTATTTGAATGTAGAAACGCATTTGAATCTGTTTTAAGGTTGAACCGATCGTGGGAGAATGCTCGAACGACAACCATGTGAGGAAGAAGAAAAACTCTCGAGTTTTGACATGTTTAGTCCTTGTGGTTCTAGGATTTCTAAACAACCAGCTTAACTTTCTTTAAAAATAAAATAAATTTTGTTTATTAACCATATTGGTCCCCCAAATTTCCTTGCTTATTATTTTATGTAGAATAAATAAAAATTATTAATAGTTTTAAAGTTTTGATAAACTTTATAAAACTTTACTTAATTTAAACTAAGTGGTTATTATAATATTAAAGTTATTATCTATAACAAGTTTCATAAAATTATTCATATGTTTTTATGAAAGTTTATAAAAATCTTCAATTATTTTATTATTATCATTTATATTAATGAAGCTTTATAATTTTCTTTTTATAAAACTTTATATAGTTTTAGTTTTAGTATTATTATTATTATATTTATTATTAAAGAAGTTATTTATCTAAACTTATTAGTTTAGTTATATATCTATACTTATAAAAGCTTCTATATTCATATTATATATACACCCAAAATATCTTTTGTATATTTGTGTTGTTACAATACTTCAAATGTTATTAGGAATTAACTCTATTATAAGATTTAAAATCACTTGAACTTTAGGTTATTTAAATCAAGTCACAATTTCATTTTAAAATTTGTTTATGAAAATCCCAAATGTTATTGTTTTAACTTCAGATTGGAAAACTCTTGCTTTCTTTTGTTTATGAAAACCATTTTGATTTGGTTTAGGTACGTTTCTCTTTCTGGTAGTGTGATGATTCTAAGTCCTTCTCTGTGGAGTCACCCATTAGGCTTGGATGATTGATCAATCCTCAATGGTTTACTAGCATGTTTTGCCATAGATATGACCTTCTGATTCTTCCCGTAGAAGAATTCAGTGGGTTTGTTCAGACAATGTTTGGCAATGTGGCATGGTCTCCCAAATGCGTAACAATATACCTTTTGATAAAATTCTTGTGGGTCAAAAGGCTTTAAATCACAATCACTTTGACCAGGAGATGACTTGTGGAGACTTGTTCCAATGACCTACTTGGAACATAAGGTTCACAGTTAGGATTTAACTTTGTACCCGTCTCTCTTGTGACTGTGGAATAAGCCTTGATTTTGGGCACGGTGGAATAATTGTGGTTAAAAGGAGGTTCAACCTCACTATAACCAAGCCCCGTTTTCTTTCTTCCCCTAATTTCAACAATGATCATTTTAGCCACCAAGTTACTTGATTTGTCATATTTTTCAGCTCTAATTTTAGTTTTGGACAACTCAGTTTTAACTTGGTTTAACTTTAAGGAAATCTCTTATATCCGGCGCTTGGTTTCCCGATAGTGAGATTCCTTGCCACTTAAGAGTTCCTTTAACTTGAAATATCACGCCTTTCGGTATCAAGTTTCTTTTTGAAAATTTCTTCATTTTTAAGAAATTCAGATTTAAAATATTTAAGTTTGGTGACCTCCTTGATCAATGCCTCATTATGAGATTTATACTTAAAAACTTTGTCAATGCAAGAGGTAGAGCAAGGATTTTTAGTTACCTCATTGCGCTTGTCGTCCACCTCAGCCATGAATGCGTGGCTCAGAGTCATCTCCAATCCTTTCACCTGATCGCTCCAATCATAAGCGTCTGACTCCTAAGTCACCAATGCTTTAGATGTTCCAACACTAGAGGAATCATCTGTCTTCTAATCAGCTTCCTTAGGATTCCACACTATTCGAGGGGCTGCCGAGCAGAATCCGCAAGGAACCGTCACGTTTCTGGGGTCCTACAGAATGGGGCTGGAATACCTAGGAATAAACAATATCGACGGATGAACATCAACCCCCATAGTATGGATGACCTGGTAGAGAAGCTGACAAGAACCATCGACATTGCTAAGTTTGATGGACCAATATCGATGGCTTCTGGTCGAGGATACTAGGATCGATGCCCTCGATAGGTCAAAGGCCAAGTAACTATCCATACTGGTAGTATCGATGGTCTAAGGGCCGGTCAACCTTAGTCTTTCGATACTAATACTTTAATCTTCATTCTTTCCACTGAGAAGGCAGATGACTACCAGAACATATCTTGTGTTTGATATAAACATTTATTACCTTCTTGAATTGCATTTCCTCATCCTTATGATCTTTATGATATTGAATTTGGTTATTAACAATTTCCTCTGGTTATCTTCTGAAAGATTTATCAAATAGATAGGATCAAACAATCTAAGCAACTCCATCTTGTTTTTATCTTCAAAAACAACTTCAGAAGTGTAACATCAGTGCCGAAACCGTACCGGAACAATGATCTCAAACAGTAACATGAACAGTAATCAGGTACAAACTTTATGTCTTTCATTGTATGTCATGTTCACATTATGTATCATTATCATTACATGTTATTAAACAGTGAATTCAGAATCATTTCAGAGAAACAAAACTCAGAAAACATGGTTCATCAGTCAGATAATTATCTGGAAACATAGAACCATCATGTGATTATTTGTTATGATTTTATTATGTATAAACGTATGCGAGGCTTTACAGAACAAAACAACAGGAATGTCATTACGTGAATGCTAAACCGACGGATTATTCGTACAGGTGACGATCTGTATGAATAAATCTGAAAGTTTAACGTTCTAAATGATATCCGATAATTAGAAAACAATATTGAAAAGTATACTTATCGTCGTGTTCGTATGGGTGACGATTCGAACGAATACGCGCGACGACCGTGCGATTCGATTTTAAACAATTAATTTAAAGATTTCTGAAAATTTTAAACAAACGGATGATAGTAGTTAATTTACTAGGAATAATCACCTAAAATAATTTTATAAATCTTATTTTATAAACTGCGTCGTTTCGTTACGCGAAACCGACCTTTACGCGAAACCGAACAAAAACGAACCTAACGGTATTTGGATTCATTTAATGTGGACATGAATGTCACAACCACCACCAACTCATTTCAACCTCCAAATTTTGGCCTCTCTCTCTCTAGAACCACTCTCAACTTCTCTCTACAACAAGGAAGCTTTAGAAACTAACCTGCAACAGATTAGGGTTGAAAAATGAAGAAGATGAAGCAGGTTCGTGACAAGGAACTATCGGCCGAACCTATGCACAGGTGTCCGAACCTGTCTTCCCTTTGGCCGAGCCTGAGTACTTCTGGCCGAACCTAGCATGGACGAACCTCTCTACACTTAGCCGAACCCTTGACCAACGAACCAGTGAGATATGAACATCAGATCAGCTGAACCTAGAACTCTAGCCGAACCTTTGGATGAACCAGTTGGCCACGAACCTCCTCTTGGCTGAACCCTAAAGGTTCGTCTAGCCATTGTCATTGCCGAACCCTTGGTCAAAGCCAAGAGGTTCGCTGACCCAAGTGACGACCGAACCTAAGTGTTATCAAATTATCGTATTGATGGACCTAGGGCTGTTAAACGTAGTTTTAAGAACCAAGGGAATGGATATACGAGTACTCAAAGCCTAGAACGAACTAAGGAACATGCATTTATGTATGTGTGTGCATGCATTAGTGTGTGTGTACATGGGAAGTATAATGGAGTTCATGACCTATCACCAACTTGAGAAATCTAAGAGTTTAACAAGAAATCAAGAATGAGGATTTTCAAGATCAATAGTTTTCTTAAATCATGTCGACACTTAAACATAAATGTTGGATATTATAGCCTAAGGTTAAGGTGTTAATTTCAACATTAACATCTAACACTTAGAAAAATTGAATACGAATATATATAACTAAATTAGATTGTTCAATTGAACACTCTAAGCTAAGTTATACACACGAACGAACAAAGAACTATCGGAAACAAAGACCTTGTAACAGTTTTAAGGTTAATCGAATGTGATTAACCCAAGCCTAACTTGTTAATCATAATTTCTTAAATTAACTTATAAGTTTTTATTTAAAATATTCTTTAAATTAAATAAAATGATTTCTAACTTAACGACGTAAAATAAAGTGTTTAAAATGTTCTAATTAAGAGACATTGAAAATGAACAACGTAAACCATACATCACTAAGGTGTAATGGTAATGATTTATGAGATTGGGGTTATGATTGGGTAATATATTAGACTAGTTAGAGAGAATTCTAGTAAGCACATTAGTGAACTAGGACACATAGTTGCACACCAAGACCAAAGCCCCAGATACGACGATTATAAATACTTATTGTACACGAACTATTTTAAAACAACTCAGGAACCGAAGATACATAGTATACAAACAAAGAGCGCGCATTTTGTGGTAGTACAGTACGAAGCAACACAGGTGAGTTCATTGCCCCTTTTCTAAACGTTTTGTTTTCAAACGCGGGGCTGAGAAGCATGCGTAAATTATTTTCGTAAAGATTATATTTACTTATATGCTTTTACTTAACATATGGTAAAATGTATAATTGTTATCCTAGAATCTGTTTAGGAATACAACGCACAGGAATTCAAAGTAAGTTGTTTACTTATTATGAGTAGGTAACTATTTCAAATTAAAGAACTATTTTCAAAGATTTACTTTCAAAGAACTAAAGATCTTGAACAAAGAATTATTTCCAAAGGGCTACTTACAAAGAACTAAAAAGCTATTTTCAAAGAACTAATGGTTTACTACATGGAATTATTTGGATGTTGTGTTGTCAAAGAACTAACGATCTATTTCAAAGAACTATGTACAAAGAACTATTTTCCAAGGGTCTGACTGGGAAATATCAAAGATAGCATGTGCCAATCTTAGGTTTGAAAGATGTCCTAGCTAGACTGATCGAATATGAGACGCATGTTTGATGATATTTACAGTATTCTCTAACTGTTTTGAGGAACATCTGGGAAATACTCAAAGATAACATGTGCCAAAGAACTAAAGAACTATACGAACTATGGACGAACTAAAGAACTATAAAAGCCTGTATATCAAAAGAAGTCCTATCTAGACTGATTGATTATAGGTCGCATGTTTGATGAGATTTACAGATCTCCTTTACTACTAAGAACCCTGATTGCTAGACTAGTCTACTCGAGTTGACCAAGGCCCAGTCATTAGGTCTTATATTTTTATTAAATGTTTATTTATTTATTTAACTAAGCATTTATTGAATTGCTTCTACAAATGTTATGGTTGATAATGATTACGTGATGAACTTAAGGAATCAATAAAGATTTCAAAGTGTATTTACAGGGACAAAGAACTGAAGAACTAATGGGTTAATGGTATGGGTAAAAATGCTTAATCATCATTAACAACAATGTCCTATATGGGTTAGTATGTGGTGGGATGGCGTTTGGGCGGGTTGTAGGCTCTACCCTTTCGTATGCCCTATATATAAGCATACCGATTTGGATGATACGTGTGATGTTAATGAGATTAAGGTTGTTACCCGAGGGATTTACAAATGTTTTTGCATGTATGTTAGAACTATGGTGGAATGAAAGTGAATGGTAGGTAAAAATGCTTAATTATCATTAGCAACAATGTTATATGTGGTTTAGTATGTGGTGGGATGGCGTCTTGGCGGGTTGTAGGCTCGACCCTTTCGTATGACCTATATATAAGCATACCGAACTGGATATTACAGGTGAAGTTAATGAGGTTAGGGTTTTTATCGAAAACAAAGCTATTTTTCAAATACTAAACTATATGAACTCACCAACCATGTGTTGACTTGGTCTTTTTGCATTTCTCAGGTGATGAACAGGTCAATTAAGAAGTTATTGTTTTTGAGCTAGGATACCAGTTAGAGGACCTAGCATTTTTGGACCTGCATATTTTTGAAACATCATTTCACAGATTATTTTGTATATCTTGTGTAGATACAAGATTGAAGACTTATGATGTTGATAGTAGATTTACATTGTTAAATTTTGAACTAAACTGATGTAATTTATGTTTGTGATTCTATTTTCACTTAGCAGTTTCTCATTTATATGTATCATGTGCAATGTAAACAATCTGATTATCACGATTATCACCCTCGATATCGCACCCCCGGAACCTTCCGTCCGGCGGGGAAGTCGATCCGTCCCACCGGCTCGGGGTGTGACAAGAAGTATAACCACCAAGATATTATCTATAAAGGTTATTCAGAATACCTAAATTAAGCTTTAAAAGAGAAATTCTTTTTAAAGACTTAACAAGCTTGAATTTATACCGAACCTTCCATTTTCTTGCAATCCATTCTAGATTACCAACAATCGGTATCTTTTTTAACTTTTGAGGTTTTAATAATTCAAACTTCATAGTTCAAACCTCTTTTCTTATTGTTCGCTCAATCAAATGAGCCATATAATCATTTTCATGGTTAATTAAGCTTATTTTTGCTAAAACTCTTAACTCACACAATGGAAATTGATGAAAGCTGTTGATTGATTTCTTCAAATATTGTACTCCATCAATTCTCTTTATTATAAACAACTTGCTTTCAGCTTCAAATTTCCAAGCGGGAATCTTTCCAACACATTCTTTCTTATTCTTGTATTTCTTTTTCTGAATTGGACTTTGTGAAAATTGATTAGATCATCTTTAGCAACTTGAATCTCTTCAGCCGTACTCAAACACTTTTCTGAATCTTCATTCAATTTCTCTTGTGCAGCTTGTTTCATCTTAACCTCATCTTTAGTTGATTGAACAACACAATCTACAATCAACTTTTCAACAACTTCTCTAATAAATTTTTCTTCCCAATCTAATTATAAAGAGATCTCTAACCTCTTTAATTGGAAACCATTCTACCTCTCCTAAATCTTGATCTGGAACCATGCCCGTGCATGACATCAAGGAACCATGCCCGTGCATGAAGTCATGTACCCAACCCATGCATTCACTCACGTAGCCCAAACCCACCGCTTAAGGTCGACCATGCGAAAGGAAAAGCCTCAGCAGAATGTGGTACATGTGGATGAGAACACCCGACCGAAAGTGGCTTGAGCCGAAGGAGTTTTGGCCGAAAGTGGTTCACACGAATGGGCTCCTGGCCGAATAGGTAGGCATTCAAATGATTAGCATGACCGAATGATGGATGGCGGAATGAAGTTTGGGCCGACTAGAGATAGAGCATATGGCTCCTTCGGCCGAATGTGGCTCAATCGGTGGGTGGCTCCATTCGGCCGCTCGAATCCCAGCAGGTGCCAACCTCAAATGTCGAGACTTAAGACCATGAAATGAAGCATCTCATGTTCAAACACCATCCTAAGTCGTTTATTCGTAGATCCTATGGTTTGAAGTGGATTAGAACCGGCTTTCAAGAGGGGTTCGAACTTGAGGGTTTGAAAACCCTAAAACCGTGATGTAAATCTCGTTTTTACCTCGATTTGGTTGGTTCAAAGCTTAGATCGTTTGTACTTTCTTGATCTACAAGTTGTAGTGTTTTTTTTGACACCAAGAAGGCTCGGTTTGGTGAAGAAATGACGAACTTAGGGCTTGTGGATCTTTGAGAGAGAAAGTAGAGAGAGAGGGACGATTTTGATAGGTTGAAGATGGTAGGTGGAAGTGGTGATGGCATTAAATGCCATATTAAATGGCTTTTCGTTATCTGGGTGTGTTCGGTCTCGTTCGGTTTCGCTCGGTTTAGCGTAGACACGTCGGTTTCGTTTCATCTTCGAAATAAATGATGCGGTTTTAAAAGTAAAGTTTATAAATTTCATTTAGGTGGTAATTCCTAGTAAATTAACTAAATATCTTCCGTTTATTTTAAATTTCTGAAAATATTAAATTTATAGTTTAAATCGAATCGTACAGTCGTCGCGCGTATTCGTTAGAATCGTCACCCCTACGAATACGACGATAACTACACTTTTCGATATGATTTTCTAATTATTGGACATCATTCAGAACGTTAAACTTTCAGATATATTCGTACAGATTGTCACCTATATGAATAATCTGTCAATTTAGCATTCACGTTACGACATCCATTGTTGTTTTGTTCTGTAAATCCTTACATACGTTTATACATAATAGAATCCTAACTAACAATCACATGATGGTTCTGTGTCGTCAGATAAATATCTGACTGTTAAACCATAGTTCTGAGTTACGTTTCTACAATGAATTTGAAACTGTTCTATGATAAACATGAAATGATAATGATACACTTGAAATACGTATAGTTTGTACCTGAATTACTGTGCAAGTTACTGTGTAGATCACTGTTCCAGTTACGTTTCCGGCACTGATGTTACAACTTCTTCTTGATTTGCTTGAGTAACAATGTCAGCATAAGGTCTCTTGATTACACTTTTGCTAATAAGAATATTACCACTCGAATTAAAATCTTCATCATCATTCGTGTCTATATCTGAGGTGGAAGTATCATCAAGAACACCTTCAGTATCCACAGCAGGATTAACATCAGGAACATGATCTTGAGATTCCTTTTGAATTTGTTTAGTTGAGTGAGAAGTAGTAATACCAACATCCTGAAACTGAAGGACAAAGGATGTAGTATCAGAAGCAACATGATCAACTTGTTGATCTTCTTGTTCTTGTTGCTCATCTAAATGAGTTTATTGATCTGCAACTGGGGAATTAACATGAAACCAAGCATTATTAGTTGGTTCCTGAAACTGTTTATTAATAACATGACCAAACAATGGTGTATCAGCAATATTTGCTCCTCTCTTCGGTCTACAGTCAGCAAATATTCGTTTATTCATCACAATTATTCTAATGATTGGACCAGATTTGGTCAATTATGGATACAAATGATCAAAGATCATTGTAAGAAATCTCAGATACTGGAGAAAACATTCCTTTTCAATAGCTGTTATTTGTTTAAGCTTTGAATCAAAAATTAACTGACTATTATTGAATGGTTTATTCAATACTAGTGCAGCAACTAAGCACTAAAAAGGCCTGGACAGAATATCAATTCTAGATTTGCAGTTGGATAAGCACATGATGACCACATGGAAAAGATATCTCCATTGGCCAAATATAGGTTTCTTCACCAGTTGTGAAGCTATCACATCTCCATTATAACCCATTCTGCTAAAAACTCCGCAGATCAAATCAGAAGAAAGTGGAACATGATCATCATCTGAATCATGAAACTGCAATGCCCTTCTGAGATCCTGAACTGAAAAGTGTATCACCAAGTCATCAATTTTTGACTTCAAAATAGGAGGTTCAGCAACAAAATCATACTCAGCATGATCCCAAAAAGATGTAATATGATTGGTTATAATTTCTGGATTGGCGGAAATAGCATGAGAAATCTGTCAACTCTTTAGAAATAAAATAACTTCCACAAATTTGGAAGCCTCTTTAAGTTCCTCATCAACCAATGTGATAACATTGTGATTGTCATTGTATAAAAGATATCATGTGTCAAAGAAAAAACAACAATTAGTAATAAAATAAAACTTTGAAAAATTTTAAAATTTAAAAAGTTTTACTTAAGTATAGAATTGATCGATATTAGTAGTATCGATGATGTTAAAATTATCGATACTTAGAATATCGATATAGTGACAAATAAGTTGAACACTTGATAAAATGTGACACCCGGCAATTTCAGGTAAATTGCAACTCTTATATTCTTTACATTTCACATTCATACTTGTTGCATTTCATCTAATTATGTTTAATTAGATGAAACACAAACAAATGTGAAACGATAGTTCGAGGAACTATCGAAACACACACGAGTCTCACGAACGTTGGTGATCAAACAAGTTATCAAACATATGTGCTTATGTGCTTAAACATGTATTAGATGTTTAGGATAAGCGTTAGGAATCGATTACGAGTGAAATCGCATCAACGAAATCGAAAAACAAGAAAATGGACCCGTCGCGGTACGCGGAGAGTCCCTCGGCGAAAGGCTTCGTGGTACGCGAAGCAAACCGGGAGTCGAGACTCCCGAATTTCATCGCGGTACGCGGTAAATAAATTTGATCGGCCTCCGCGGTACGCGAAGGCCATGCAGATCGAAAATTCTATAAAAAGCCAACCCAGCTCATTTATTCGGCTTTCTCTCATCTTCTTCGAACTTCCACTTATCTCCTCGACCAAATACACTGAAACCAGACCTTCAAGTCTCTGGAATCACCATTGGGAGCTATTATTGGAGTGGGGAAGCCATTGAAGCACAAGGAAGGTGTTGAGGATCGTCCACAAGCTTGGAACACCCATCGAACCAGTAAATCGTCATCATCAGGAGCTGTTCAACATAAATCCTAGCTGCTAAGGTAGTCTTACATGCTTATTAGTTGATAGATCGTACATGCAAGGGCTAAAAACCCACATGCAACTCCATTTGATTATTGTGCACGAGATTTTTGGTGATTTGTTGTGTAGATGTCATAGATTTACTGATTTGATAGTATAAGAATGTTAGATTTGAGCTTGGTTTAGTTATTGGTTGATTTGGTGATGATTTAGGCAAACTTGCCATAAAAGGAAACTTTTATGCTGCAAGTCTTGGATTTGTGATGATCTAGACATGTTAGACATGTCTAGATGTTGTTAAATGTATATTGGAATGTTCAGAAACACATTGGGATATTTGATTTTGTCAAAAACTTGGTTTTGTAGAAACTTGCTATTTATGGAAACTTTTGTAAATCAAAAGAGGACTTTTGATGTTTTAAAGTGTTTTGATAAACTTGGGTTACTAAAATGTGTTTAGAAATGTTTTTTTTAACATATTAGGAAACTTGGATTTGTAAAAACGAGCTTTTAAACAAGTACTTACTATTTTAGGAAACTTTATTTGGGCAAAACGGCATAAATGGTGATTTATGCGCAAACGACATGTTTTAAGAGTTTAAACATGTTTTATGAACATATTGGAAGTTATTAGTTTTATGAAATGGAATTTCATAACTACACTTTCTTAAAATGGAAACTTTCCCGAATTGGAAACTCTTACGATTTTCATATGTAACATACATACACCTTGTTTGGTTAGAGTCGTAGGATGCATGATGAGGTCCTACGTACGTATTAGGAATAATATGACACATAATCAAACATAACACAACAAACGTGTCACCAACGATTCGTCGAGTCAACACAGGTCAACACACACACACACACACTCGGTTGAGCACACCGACACTTGGAGTTGTATGGACTACAACACAACCACGAAACACATACTTACACCTATATGATCATAGGTTTTTACTAGTAGGACTGCTAGCTTTCGCAGACGCGAACACATGAAAACCGGAAATTGCACTACCAGGTGAGTTCACGGCCCCTTTTTATCTTTTCTACCTTTGGGGGAGAAAACATTGCATTACAACTGTTTTTGAACAACAACTCGTTTTATTTACATATGGACATGCTTTGTCATTATATGTATATGTGTGGGCCCCTATCACAACTAAAAGTCCTCGCGATACTCCTCGGACCGTTAATAGCATAACGCCTAGCGTGGTAATCTTGAATAGTACTATTTGGGCCTGACAAGCCCCACTACACCCGACTGGAGGTCGGAATAGTGCAATATTGACCAACACTTTGCCATTGTCTCGTGATAACATGGCGGGAGGCACAATCTGTCAGCTTCGGTACCATCCACAATATAATATAACTGTATTGACAAGCTATCAATCGATACTGCATTGTAATGGTATGTAAATCTGCAAAACTCTTACTTTAAACATTTTGATGTTTACTGCTTATGAAAAACCTGTGCTCTCACCAACCATTGTGTTGACCCTTTTACTCGCATGTTTTCTCAGGTAACTAAGGCACGCACTCGAGGATAGGATGCTAGGACGGAGTCCATGCATCAGCTTTAGTGTCTTAGGATATTTTGAGAACATCGAAATATTTGACTTGTTTTGTAATAATGATTACTTAAATCGCTTCCGCAAACTTCAAACTTAGGTTGTTTTGAAAACTATTTGATTAACGCCTCCGCAACTTATGAACTTTATCTGTATTGATATTATTAAACTTCCGCAACTCTGATTTTACAAAAATGTTTTATCCAAGTTATTGGATGTACGTGTACAACCAGACATGTAGGTCTCGCAACAGTGTGACCGGAGACTGCGATCCTGCAAGATCAGTCCC
The DNA here is from genome assembly GCA_009363875.1 of Mikania micrantha. Classification (NCBI taxonomy): domain Eukaryota; kingdom Viridiplantae; phylum Streptophyta; class Magnoliopsida; order Asterales; family Asteraceae; genus Mikania; species Mikania micrantha. The sequence goes on along the minus strand of SZYD01001513.1, from coordinate 30,226 downwards.
GTCGCGCCCCAGGAAGGGACTGGATTTCTCGGGGTGCGACAGATTGGTATCAGAGACTCCGGTTATTGCGAATTAGGTTTGCATTTAGTGAACTTAGTCTATAACCACTAGTCTCCACACAACACGTAGTGCTTAGTATTAGTTCTACTTGCATACGTTATCGAACATATACACAACTCACTCATTTAGATGTGGCATTACTGTCATCACCATCTATGCTCGCATTCGACGAGAGGGAACAGATTGTTCCTACACCCTGAGTATCAACACTATCGGTAGCAGTTGAGTTACCGAAACGAATCAACTATCACCCGAAGGCAGCACGTCTGAGCCATCGCAGGAGGAGCAGCCGGTACACATATACTACATCACCGGTTCCCGAATCGAAGAGGCGACGAAAAAAGCTGATCGGGGATGAAATCACAGCAAGTCAAGGGATGAAATAGGCCCTGTGGCTCAACCTCGATTGGAAAAACATTGATTCTCTTTCCAACTCCTAAAGAACATTCTTGTAACCCTTTGGTACTTCTACACATACTGTTTACAAGGACCATATGAGAAAATTTCAAACACAACTCCATGTCACTCATAGAATATCACCAAGCGAACATGGTCGCTCGAGTTAGGAAAAACTAGAGTGACCATGACGAAAGATTTCATTACCGGTACATACGAAACTCCCTGACTGTTAGGAGGTCATCTACAATCAGTCATCCTAACATTCACACGATGGGGGTCTCAACACCAAATGACATAAAGAAAACACACTCAAGCCACGTAGCTATCCTTATAAGATCTACGAAAGATCCTATAATACCATACGACTCGCATAACTAGACCAAGAATTAGCTTCGATAGGCTATTCAACCATACCTCATATGATTCATGTTTGAATCTCGATGCCATGGATAAACTTTGAATCCAGTAAAACCTAATAGCTCTAAGTAGGAGGAACTAGAATTCTTATGTAAGGTAAATTGACGATCATGGTGCGCAACATAATCGTGAATTTACAGGTACGCATGAATTCTGGCAAATTCTATTGTGAGCCTATTTTTGAAAACACATACATTGACATTCGCTTATCCCTCACCCTGATGGGTGCAACGAAATTCAAGCAACGTATCAAGATTTCAACATAATATTCATCAAATTTCCAACCATAGCTCGGATTGCCATGTATCTATGAGAACCTCATGTTGCGACTTTACACTTCTCATGAAGCAACGTATCAAATTTTCCGATGAGGACCCTGACAAGGATCCTAGGGAGAACCCCATGGAGGAGTCACCCGACAATGCAACACCCATACTAGATACACATGAGCCTGAGAGGCAGTTTCTTGAGTCGGATTGACTCGGTACCTGACCTGGGCAGACGACCGAATCGAGTGTCTTGCAGAAGAACTGAGATACACAAATACCCGACATGCAGAACTTTGTAGCATAGTCAACAAGATGGATCGAGATATGACCCAGTTGATTTCACTATTCCAGGCAGCCAAAGACCGGGCTGCCATCGCTAAAGCCAGAATCGAAGAGCTGGAAAACAAGGTCGCCAATCCAGTTCCAGTAGAACCTGACACTGGAAAAAGGAACCAGCGGCGGATGCTGATTCTGATTCCACTATCGATAATGCCTCCGATTAACTTAGCATAGACCTGATAGGGATGGGTTGTGGCTCTGTATTCGAGATGTTGGAATCTTAGTGTTTTGGGTATTAAATGAATTGTAACCAGTACAACTTACTATATATCAAGATTTTTGTCTATACCAATCAATACATGTTTTCTTTTCATACGAATCACGCACTACATTAGTCATTAGACTTACACTAACGCTTATTCTCGCTATGAAGATCATGGCTGGAAGACGCGAAGGATGCATGAACGCGGGAGGGCGTGGAAATATTAACCTCACCTCAACGGACCTGAACGCATTAATCAAAAAAACGAGTTGAGGAGGAAATCGCTGCACATGAAGCTGCACGTAACCAGAATCAACTGACCCAAGAGACAAACCCTCATCCACCCCACTGCACGTTCAAAACCTTCTTAGACTGCAAACCACCTTCTTTCAATGGTACGGAGGGTGCTGCCGACCTCCTCCGATGGATTGAGAAATTGGAATCCGCTTTTATCATGAGCAACTGTAGGGTTAATGACCGCGTGAAGTACGCAACAGGAACCTTAGAAGGTGCGGCCCTCACTTGGTGGGACACAAATGTTCAAACTATAGGACGAGAAACATCTAATGCTCTACCTTGGGAAGAATTCAAGAGAATAATGAACCACGAATATTTCCCTCACGACAAAGTTCAGAAAATGGAGATGGAATTTCGGAACCACAGGATGATCGGTTCTGAGATCGAGGCATACACCTCTCGATCTTATGAGTTGGCACACATGTGCCCAGAAATGGTGACCCCAGCCTACAAACATCTCGAAATATACATTGAGGGATTGACACCAGAGGTTCGGGATATGGTGCTATCCGCTGACCCCACCACCTTGCGACAAGCCGTTTACTTAGCTCATGAACTGACCGATACGGCAGTTATTCAAGGATTATTACCTCCACCTGGCTCAATAATCAAAACCACCGACAACAAACGCAAATGGGATAACTCTCAAAACAAAACCCCCACTCTACAATCACCAAGACGACGTAAGGGTGCCTATGCTGGCAAAAACCCAAAGTGCAACAACTGTGATTTTCATCATCAACGAGGACCGTGTGAAAGATACCGGTGTCAACGGTGTGGAAAGTTAGGTCACGCAGCTGAGAACTGCAGGGGTGAACTAGTGACCAAAATCCCACGGCCACAACAGCAGCAATACAAAGCACCAAAAGGATGCTTCGGATATGGAGAGCCAGGGCACTTTAAGAGGGACTGCCCCCATGTGAAAAACATTGGGGACGAAGCACCGAAGAGTTGCTTCGAATGTGGAAATCTAGGTCACATCAAAAAGGACTGCCCGCATCTGAAGAACAACAACAATAACGAGAACAACAATAGTCCGATGGGACGAACCCTCGTGATTGGGACTACTGAATCCAGAAATGATCTTAACCTTGCAACGGGTATGTATCTGTTAAACGATCATTACACTTCTGTATTGTTTGATACTGAAACTGAGGAAAGTCTTATATTTAAGCACCTTAGTAAATACTTGTCATAACCCCAATATCTTTAAAGGCTAAATACACCGTGGAATTAGCTGATGTTAAACTGATTGTAACTAAGCACATTCAAAGAGAATGCACTTTAGAGATAGCAAACCATAAATTTAAGATCGACCTCATGCCAGTTACACTAGTCAGTTTGAGGTAGTAGTGGACATGGAACCAAGCTGAAATCACTTGCCACGACAAGGTTGTGCGCATACCTCTCCCTAGTGGAGAAACCTTAGGCATCAACGGTGAAAGGAGCAACACTGCTCTGCCCCCATGTGGAAGTGGGAACAAATCTCCATGGATTTCATTACCAAATTACCCCGTACACCTAGTGGATGTGACACTATCTGGGTAATTGTGGATCGACTGACTAAGTCAGCACATTTCCTTCCGATTAAGGAAAACGACAAGAAGGAGAAACTCGCCAGACTCTATGTTAAGGAAGTAGTCTCGCGTCATGGAGTCCCAATCTCCATCATTTTGGATCGAGACGCTAGATGCACTTCTAATTTCTGGAAATCGTTGCCAAAGTCGCTTGGCACTCGGTTGGACATGAGTACAGCATACCACCCACAAACTGGTGGCCAGAGCGAACGCACCATACAAACTCTTGAAGACATGCTACGAGCGTGCGTAGTAGACTTCGACAACAGCTGGGAAACTCACCTACTATTGGTAGAGTTCTCCTACAATAACAGCTACCACACAAGTATCAAGGCAGCGCCTTTTGAGGCCCTCTATGGCAGGAAATGCCGATAACCTATCTGTTGGGCGGAAGTGGGCGACAGTCAGCTCACAGGCCCGGAACTCGTACACGAAACAACGGAGAAAATTGTGCAAATCAGAAACCGCATGGCGGCAGCTCGGGATCGTTAGAAGAACTATGCCGACAAACGCCGAAAGCCACCGGAATTTCAGGAAGGAGACAAAGTCCTTCTGAAAGTTTCACCTTGGAAGAGCAGAGTCTCCACATCCTGAGTCTCCTCCTGCTGCTGATGATACAAATTTTTTTGGGATGTTTACAAATACATTTGCTACTCAATCCAATAGATTTTTGGCCCTTCAATCTCAAGTGACTGAATTATAAACTAAAAATGTTCAATTAAAAAGCAGAGTTAATGAGTTGGAGTCATTCATTTCGGTAAACGAGGCAAACTGAACCCACGGTATATTGGATCATTCGAGATCCTGAAGAGGATTGGTCTGGTAGCATACCAACTCAACCTTCCAGCGGAACTCGATGGAGTTCACAACGTATTTCATGTCTCAAACTTAAAGAAGTGTTTATCTGATGAGACACTCGTAATTCCACCAGATGAAATCCAGGTGGACGAACAACTACGGTTCGCGAAAGATCCGTGAGGTCAAGCAGCTTAAGCAGAGTCGGATTCCGATTGTCAGAGTCCGATGGAACTCGAAACGCGGACCTGAATTCACGTGGGAACGTGAAGATCAGATGATGCGCAAATATCCCCATCTTTTCAAACAAACAGCGTCGAACGTCGACAACAACGAATAAATTTCGGGACGAAATTCCTTTCAACAAGGGATGATGTGACAACCAGAAAATTTTTGTTTCTCAAACACTCTTGCTTCTCAAACACTACCAACTACAACCAAATTTCGGGACGAAATTTGTTTCAACAAGGGGATGATGTGACACCCGGCAATTTCAGGTAAATTGCAACTCTTATATTCTTTACATTTCACATTCATAGTTGTTGCATTTCATCTAATTATGTTTAATTAGATGAGTTGAACACAAACAACGGCGAAACGATAGTTCGAGGAACTATCGAAACACACACGAGTCTCACGAACGTTGGTGATCAAACAAGTTATCAAACATATGTGCTTATGTGCTTAAACATGTATTAGATGTTTAGGATAAGCGTTAGGAATCGATTACGAGTGAAATCGCATCAACGAAATCGAAAAACTAGAAAATGGACCCGTCGCGGTACGCGGAGAGTCCCTCGGCGAAAGGCTTCGCGGTACGCGAAGCAAACCGGGAGTCGAGACTCTCGAATTTCATCGTGGTACGCGGTAAATAAATTTGATCGGCCTCCGCGGTACGCGAAGGCCATGCAGATCGAAAATTCTATAAAAAGCTAACCCAGCTCATTTGTTCAGCTTTCTCTCATCTTCTTCGAACTTCCACTTATCTCCTCGACCAAATACACTGAAACCAGACCTTCAAGTCTATGGAATCACCATTGGGAGCTATTATTGGAGTGCGGAAGCCATTGAAGCACAAGGAAGGTGTTGAGGATCGTCCACAAGCTTGGAACACCCATCGAACCAGTAAATCGTCATCATCAGGAGCTGTTCAACATAAATCCTAGCTGCTAAGGTAGTCTTACATGCTTATTAGTTGATAGATCGTACATGCAAGGGCTAAAAACCCACATGCAACTCCATTTGATTATTGTGCACGAGATTTTTGGTGATTTGTTGTGTAGATGTCATAGATTTACTGATTTGATAGTATAAGAATGTTAGATTTGAGCTTGGTTTAGTTATTGGTTGATTTGGTGATGATTTAGGCAAACTTGCCATAAAAGGAAACTTTTATGCTGCAAGTCTTGGATTTGTGATGATCTAGACATGTTAGACATGTCTAGATGTTGTTAAATGTATATTGGAATGTTTAGAAACACATTGGGATATTTGATTTTGTCAAAAACTTGGTTTTGTAGAAACTTGCTATTTATGGAAACTTTTGTAAATCAAAAGAGGACTTTTGATGTTTTAAAGTGTTTTGATAAACTTGGGTTATTGAAATGTGTTTAGAAATGTTTTTTTAACATATTAGGAAACTTGGATTTGTAAAAACGAGCTTTTAAACAAGTACTTACTATTTTAGGAAACTTTATTTGGGCAAAACGGCATAAATGGTGATTTATGCGCAAACGACATGTTTTAAGAGTTTAAACATGTTTTATGAACATATTGGAAGTTATTAGTTTTATGAAATGGAATTTCATAACTACACTTTCTTAAAATGGAAACTTTCCCGAATTGGAAACTCTTACGATTTTCATATGTAACATACATACACCTTGTTTGGTTAGAGTCGTAGGATGCATGATGAGGTCCTACGTACGTATTAGGAATAATATGACACATAATCAAACTTAACACAACAAACGTGTCACCAACGATTCGTCGAGTCAACACAGGTCAACACACACACACACACTCGGTTGAGCACACCGACACTTGGAGTTGTATGGACTACAACACAACCACGAAACACATACTTACACCTATATGATCATAGGTTCTTACTAGCAGGACTGCTAGCTTTCGCAGACGCGAACACACGAAAACCGGAAATTGCACTACCAGGTGAGTTCACGGCCCCTTTTTATCTTTTCTACCTTTGGGGGAGAAAACATTGCATTACAACTGTTTTTGAACAACAACTCGTTTTATTTACGTATGGACATGCTTTGTCATTATATGTATATGTGTGGGCCCCTATCACAACTAAAAGTCCTCGCGATACTCCTCGGACCGTTAATAGCATAACGCCTAGCGTGGTAATCTTGAATAGTACTATTTGGGCCTGACAAGCCCCACTACACCCGACTGGAGGTCGGAATAGTGCAATATTGACCAACACTTTGCCATTGTCTCGTGATAACATGGCGGGAGGCACAATCTGTCAGCTTCGGTACCATCCACAATATAATATAACTGTATTGACAAGCTATCAATCGATACTGCATTGTAATGATATGTAAATCTGCAAAACTCTTACTTTAAACATTTTGATGTTTACTGCTTATGAAAAACCTGTGCTCTCAGCAACCATTGTGTTGACCCTTTTACTCGCATGTTTTCTCAGGTAACTAAGGCACGCACTCGAGGATAGGATGATAGGACGGAGTCCATGCATCAGCTTTAGTGTCTTAGGATATTTTGAGAACATCTAAATATTTGACTTGTTTTGTAATAATGATTACTTAAATCGCTTCCGCAAACTTCAAACTTAGGTTGTTTTGAAAACTATTTGATTAACGCATCCGCAACTTATGAACTTTATCTGTATTGATATTATTAAACTTCCGCAACTCTGATTTTACAAAACTGTTTTATCCAAGTTATTGGATGTACGTGTACGACCTGACATGTAGGTCTCGCAACAGTGTGACCGGAGACTGCGATCCTGTAAGATCAGTCCCGTCGCGCCCCAGGAAATGATTGGATTTCTCGGGGTGCGACATAAAATTTCAGTCAAATATATCGATATTAGTAATATCAATAATAGTATCGATATTAGTAATATCGACAATGTAGTGATGAAATTTAAATAGTTCAATACTTAGAATATTTTTTGAAAATTTTCATCGATATTAATAATATCGATGAAACTGCGTTCATCGATACTATTAATATCGACATAAGAACACTTGGAAAAATCCCAAAAATCCTAAAATTTTCAAACATGAAATTAATCCCTAAAATTGATTAAAACACAACCAGATATGATCGATTAAAACTTTTAACCGAAAAATCCTATGAAAATTCAACAAATTTAGCCAATTTTAACCGAATAAAACTTCAATTTTTTGATCTAATCAAACGTTTGATTTTACGGTTAAAAATTAGATCTTTACCAGCTATTTCATGCTAAATATGGTATTGAAACTTCAGTTAAAAAAATACTATTAATCAACAAATTCGAAGAATAAAAAATCACACTGGTTTTCAGTATAACACAGTGAAAAAAGGTTATCGTTATTATTAATATCGATGATTATATACTCAAATTGTTATCATCGATATTATCAATATCGATAGAACAATGTTTCATCGATATTAACAATATCAATATAACAAAATGGTCGATACTAATAATATCGATAATCTTTAAAAATTTCAAATATAACTTAAATTTGAATTTCATCAAAAATTTCAAAATAGACATCAAAAATACCTTTTTTGTGAAAAAAAATAGGAAAAACACAATTGAAAGGCAAAAATATAAAATATTTTTGAAATTTTAATTTATAATCCTACAAAAATAAAATCTTTTTCCCTTTTGGATAAAATATTTTAAAAGATTCATATGAAATCATATTCAACTTATTATTATTAAAATTTCTAAAAATTTTCAAAACTAAAATTTATCAACACAATATACATACAAATAAAATTATATTATTCTATGTATGTAAACACATAAGCAATATACTCAAATAATGAGCAATTTTAAATTTGATTATTCAGATAAAACCCAAAATAGTATAACTGAAATAAATACCAAGCATTATTATTTTAGAAGTTTAAACCATGAATTTAAATGAGTCTCACACTTAATTAGATATTAACCGCTTCAACCTCATAATTACTGAGGATGAAATGTATACTGCCATTGATCTTTTTACATATATAATAAATTAATGGAATGAAAATTTATCATTTTGATCAAAACTTTGTAAATCAATAAATTAATGGTATGCGCTAGTGAGAACATGCCTGTGTGAATCACACAACAAAGAGTCGCTATGCATATTAATATATGAATGCTATGAATTTCCAGATCTATATTGACATATAACATAGGAAATTCAGTTTATGTTTTAAAAGATCATTGATGACATTTATGTATATATATAAATCAACTCTCAATCCATTTTTGTTGAAACTCAGTTAATGCAAATCTATTTTAAGATAGAGAACACATTAAAGTCATAAAATTTATTTAATTTGTCGCTCAGTATTATTCAAATTAAAGTATATAAGTTTATCCTATTTTCAAACTCAAATGTAATTAAAATAAATATCACATGTTGGTACATTATAATAGATTGCTTTCAAGTTGTTTTTTGGTTAAGTTAGAATAGGTTTGTGCTAGGTTCGTCTGGGCCACAAACCTATGCATGTGTTTAGTTCAAACGAACCTGTGTTGTGTGCTTCATAAAGGTTCGTCCAACGATCCTATTGGTTTGTCTGGCGAACCTATAGGTTTTTATAGGTTCGTTTGAGTCTTGTATATGTTTGCAGGTTTTCTGATTTTGTTAGTAGTCTTAACAGAACCTATATTTCTCAGATTTGTATTTTCTGTAACAGAACTGTGTGTTCTTGCTGTGTGCAGTTGTAATTGATCTTAGTATCAATGAAAAGGATATTTACAAGCATGATTGTGTTGTCTTTGATTCTTATAGATTTTATCTAGATTCCGCATAGATAAAGTTGTTAATAGAATTCAAATTACAGATCCAGAGCTATCAACAGTGGTATCAGAGCTTTTGGAGGAGTTCTATACACGTTTTTGAAGACTATCAATCATTTTTGATGATTTTGGAAATGGCTGGAGTTTGATTTTCAGTTTATGAATGATTTTCTGATATTTCATCATCATCTGTTGATATTTTGCTAGTCAAAATCAGATATTTTTCGTCAAAACAGTAAACTAGAAGGTTTGAAGCATTAAAGGTTTTCCCTCCAAATTTTGAAGACTTTCCCTCCAAAATTTTCAAGCCAAAACAACATGTTCATGAGACGAACCTGATTGATTCTCAGCTGAATTCTAAGGTTCGTTAAAGTTCGTGTGACGAACCTATTCAGATTGAGGTTCGTTGGTTAAAAGGTTTGGAGAGGTTCGTTGGACAGAAAGGTTTTCAAAAGGTTCGTTGTTGTAAAAGGTTTTGAAAAAGACTCGTTTGTCTAGAAGGTTCGTTTGTTAAAAAAGAAAGGTTCTTGAGAAGGTTCGTAAGTCAGAAAGGTTTTCAAGAAGGTTCGTCTGATTCATAGGTTCGTGAGCTTTGAAAAAGAGGAAAAGCTTCGCTGATTAAGTTTGAAACATGGCAGATTTGCTTGCAGTAGTGGCTAATCAAAATTCAAAGATTCAAGGTATTTTGATTAGTGAAACTAAGTCTGGGAGCACAAACAAAACCCCAAAACTTCTTGATTTGTCTGATTATGAGAATTGGAAAGGTCGGTTTGAGACACATCTTAATGGTACTGATACAAACCTTTAGGAAAGAATTTTATTACCATATGAATGACCAAAGGTGGTTGGAACATATCTTGACCAATCTCTTGATCGTTTGGATGTTGAACAACGAAAGAAATATGATTCTAAGAAGAAAGCATATTGGATGTTAAGTCAAGCTATTCCTAATCAAATTCTTCATCAATTTGATGAACACAAGACATCATATGGATTATCGAATGCATTGATGGCGAGAGTGGAGGGAAACACTAAACTCAAGAATATGAAAGCAACTGATTTGAGAAAAAGAATTTGAGAATTTCAACTACATAGGCAATGAGAGTCCTGATGCTTTGATTACAAGATATCGACATTTATTGACAGAAGTACGTAAGTGTGGTATTGAGTATTCAGAAGAAGAGAAGATAGATTTTTTTTTTGCAGACGCTTTGCCAGATAAGTGGAATTCATTGGTGTTGATTTTGAGAGAAAACCTTCCAGGAATGACACTTGTGGAGTTTATTCAAAAGTTAGAAGAACAGGAAATGAAGGACAAGAGAAAAGCTAGAAGAGTTAATGTAACACAAGATCCTTCACTTTATGGTGCATCAGTTGTTACACCTCCTGTTCAGTCAGCAAAAATACAGACAGCTTTTGTCTCAAGTACTACTGAGAGTAATTCATTACCATCGGCATCTACTAGTTACTCCAATTCAAGCTCGTCTTATTCTGGTAATGAGAAGAAGCATGATTCTTCAATTCGGTGTACTCCAATTCTTCACAGCATCAATCTTTGCAGGATCCACGTGAACACCGTATTCGTTGACTATGTGTCCCAAGAATTGAACTTCCTTAAGCCAAAATTCACATTTAGAGAATTTGGCATACAGTCGCTCCTCTCTTAGAATCTCCAAAACCAACTTAAGGTGTTTCTCGTGTTCTTCTTTAGTCTTTGAGTAGATCAGAATATCATCAATGAATACAATCACAAATTTATCCAAGTATGGCCTGCAAACACGGTTCATGAGGTCCATGAAAATCGCAGGTGCATTGGTAAGGCCGAAAGGCATTACCAGAAATTCATAGTGGCCATATATTGTTCTGAAGGCTGTCTTGGGAATATCATCATCATGTACGCGAAGCTGATGATACCCAGACCTCAGATCGATCTTTGAAAACCATGCCGAGCCTTGAAGCTGATCGAAGAGATCATCGATGCGCGGCAGTGGATATCGATTCTTGATAGTCAACTTGTTCAATTCGCGATAGTCGATGCACATCCGGAATGACCCGTCCTTCTTCTTGACAAACAGGACCGGTGCACCCCATGGCGAATGGCTCGGGCGAATAAACCCTTTATCGGTAAGTTCTTGCAGCTGACTCGCCAATTCTTGCAACTCCGAAGGCGCAAGTCTATAAGGAGCTTTGGCGACTGGGTTCGCACCAGGTACTAAGTCGATTCGGAACTCGACTTGACGTTCTGGTGGAAGACCCGGCAAATCGTCTGGAAATACTTCTGGAAAATCTCGTATCACTGGAACATCTTCAATCTTCTTTCCTTTCTCTTTCTTCTCCACAATATGAGCTAAGAATGCTATACATTTCTTCCTAAGGTACTTGTGTGCTTTAGTGCAAGACATTAGCTTAAGTCCTTTACTAGCAGTTTCTCCAAATATTCTCAAAGTTTCACCCGAAGATAAGGGAATACGTATATATTTCTCATGGCATACAATCTCCGCTTTGTGAGTGGCTAACCAATCCATGCCTATGATAACATCAAAGCTACCAAGATGCATAGGTATAAGATCAATTGGGAAAATGTGATCATTTAAGTTCACAGTACATCCAATGATAATAGTGTCAATATCAATAGTGTTTCCGTCAGCCACTTCCACGTTAAACGGTTTATCTAAATATGTACGTGTTCTACCAAGCAAGCATTCGAAATCATATGAAACAAAACTCCTATCGGCACCAGAATCAAATAAGACAGATGCATAAGAGTTGTTGATCAGAAATGTACCGTTGACCACATCCTGGTTGGCTTGAGCAGCTGGAGCATTCAGTTGAAAAGCCCGGCCTCTTGCCACCCTTTGATTATTCCCGGTCAACTTTGGGCATTGATTCCTGAAGTGACCCACTTCACCACACTCATAACAGGCTCTTGCCTGTGCGTGAGGTACCTGGCGAACGGGTACAGCTGGTATAGGTTGTGTATGAGGAGCTGGCAGTGCAAGCGGTGCATGTTGCAACCTTTGTGCTTGCGGTGCACTCCGACAAACATTAGCAAAGTGACCAAATTTGCCACAGTTGTTGCAGACGCAACAAGGCAAATTTGGTGCGTGATGATAACGGCAGGTATGACACTGAGGAGTGTTCCCAGTGAAATTCCTGGCAGTTGAATTGTTTGATGATTGCTGCGCAGACTTTGCAGCAGGTACAGTGACCATGAAGTTCCGATTCTTTCTCTTCTTGTTGTTGCTTTTGGACGAGCTAGCAGCTTCAGACTTGACTTCAGCTTTGACTTCTTTTGCAGTAGTCTTGGTGTCAGTCTTTTTATATCCCTTCCGAGTAAGCGTTCCATTCCTCACGTGATTATCAGTAAGAGTTGCAGATAATCGGATTGCAGCCTCAAGTGTTTTGGGATTGCTCCCATAGACTGTATCCTGAATCTGCACCGGCAGCCCGCCGATATACTTCTCAATCGCCCTCTCCAAAGGTGTCACCATATGAGGTACCAGTAAGCTATACTCATGAAACTGAGTATTGTAGATGATGTTTTCTCCACTGTCTTGTTTGAGTTCCCAGAACTCAGTCTCAAGCTTCCTCATTTCGCTTCTAGGACAGAATTCAGTGGTCATCAGAGTCTTGACCTCTGTCCATGTCAGTGCTAAGGCAGCATCTACTCCCCTAGTTCGCTTTTCCCCATTCCACCAAGTCAGTGCTCTCTTTTGGAAAACACTGGTGGCATAGCGAACTTTCAGATTCTCAGGGCATTCGCTGTTGATGAAGGTGTTCTCCATACTCTCAAACCACTGCAGCAGACCAGTGGCTGATTCAGCACCCGTAAATTTCAGGGGATTGCAGGAATTGAAGTGTTTGAATGTGCAAGTTGTCTGGTTTGCACCACCTCGGTTCTGGTTGATGTTTTGGTTGGCCTGAGTCAACTGGTTCACCAACCCGGTGATAAGGTTAGCTAACTCTTGCATGCCAGGGTTGGCATTACCGTTAGCATCCTCAGCGTTTGTGTCATCTCCGTTGTGACGGCGAGGCGGCATGTTTCTGAAGGAAATAGAAACATGTTACTACCGTTTACAACGTAAATCATACAAACAATGTCTAAATGAGTTCTTCAGACAATTAGGATTACATATAGGAACTATATTTATCTCCTATCTGTCATTAAACTCAAAATGTGTATAATTTCCTATTATTATTCTAAGTGTCCTAGTTGGTCATAACTAGTGTCAACTAACTATTTCCTAGGTCCTATACATTCCTCACTCTATACTAACACTGACAACCTCCCAATGCAATGCAACAAGCTTATATATAGGGCATATGCAGAGGTAGATCGCAATCTCCCCTACACCGTCCCACCACCGTTCCATTGCACTACGATTATGCCATTGCTAGTGTGTAGAGTGTGTCATGTATTTCACCATAATTCTCACTTCACAAAACTTATCCTTAATAGGATAATTTTGAGTGAAGTGATCTCTAGTTCCCTTGGACAATTAGGTTTACCTAATGTCTAAGTTCACCTGACATGTAGGCTTGCCTATTTCTAAGTTCACCTAATGTCTAAGTTCACCTGACATTAAGTTCCCCCAACTGTCTAAGTTCACTAAAATTCATATCAATTCCAATGTCAATAATCATCATTAAGGGTTCATATCATCACGAAGTGCTCTTATTGTCACTAGGTGTTCATATCTTCCCTATAGTTTAATCTCATCCAGTGTCCATACCATCACTAAGTGTTAGTATTATCACTATGCGTTTATATTATCATCAAGTGTCTATATCATCTCCCAAATCCATATCACATCACTAATCGCTCATTATCTTTCGTTAATCCTATGCACCCTACGTGTCCAATCTGTGTGTTTCATAAGTGAGTTTATAAACATTCATCAAGTATAATCATCCATGAACCAATCCCAGTCAATCCATCAAATATATCATCAACAGTCCACAATCATATCCTCTCAACCATTCCTAGTAAGGTCCTAATAATATCCTATGTTCCTGACACTGACAGACCCCCAATATACTACAAATGGTATATGTATAGGGCATATGTAGGGGTCAGTCGCAACTGCCCCAGCCACCGTCCCACCACCTTTGTAGCATACCACGAGTGTGTCCTTGTCTGGAGTTTATAGATCAAACAAATAATTCCTAAGGGAGATAATTCCTAAGCATTTAATTTCCTAAGCAGGTAATTTCCCAAACGGGTAGTTCCCACATTCTTCAATACTGACATCCACCCAATGTACCGTAAATGGTATATATATAGGGCATATGTAAGGGTCAGTCGCAACTGCCCTAACCAACGTCCCACCACCTTTACGATACACCACGTGCATGTCCTTATCGAATCATTAGGGCACACGTAAGCAAGAAATTAATAAGCAACATATGTAATCAGATGTATATCAGAAGTTCAGTTAACATGTAATAAACACATAAGCATGAAATCCTGAGTATACTAACTAGTGTATGAAATTAATTCATACTGGGGTATCCTATGGTTATAGACTAGGTCAACCATTTCTAGTAACCTAATTCCCTATAACCCAGGCTCTGATACCAATCTGTAACACCCCGACCGACGGCGGAATCATCGGGATGCCACGAGGGATGTGTAGATTGTTCAAAAGCTCGTGGGCATCTAAATCAAATCATCATATATCATTTAATCAACCACAATAATTACACAAAAATCATATTCATCATGAATCAAATACATCAAATACACAAAAGATTTAGTTAAACTAACTAAACTCTAATCGCCAGAAATTTAGTTAATTAACTAAGTCCAAGAATCCTATATGATGATGATGTCCAAAATAGAAGAGATCATCCTCTTCATCCTACTTGTCTCCATCACCTGAAACATGTAAGAAATCAAGTGTCAACTACAAAAGTAGTTGGTGAGTAATCATAAGTTTTTATATTTAAAAATGTTTTAGTAAAAATGAGTTTGAAAGTTTATGCTTAAAAGGGTTTTATAAAATGCTTTGTTTTAAACGGGTATAAAACTTATGATCTTCTTGAGAAAATCCATATGAATACCTGTATGAGATAATCCAACACACATCCATCAATTCAACAGCCAAACACATACACAAGCACATAACCACATAACCAAATCAATCATAGCCAATCACAAATAATCATAATCAAATATAGGCAATCAATCCACAACAAATCAACCAAACTCAATCAATCATATTCTCAATCAATGTTCGTGACTATACATGATTCCTTATGTATTTAACATAAGTTAGATACATGAATCATGGAGTGGTCGCTAACCACGTGACAATACATGAAGTCAAAGCAATTAACCGAAGTCAAGAGCAATACTTCACGGATGTGGAAACCCTCCACGTGACAATACATGAAGTCAAAACAAATAACCGAAGTTAAAAGTAATGATTTCACGGAGTATGAGACAATACATGTAATCTTTGTTATTCACCGAAGTCAATAACAATGTTTACACGGATTTATAATAATCAGTGATAATCCATAATAATGATAATTCATAATAGTGAATATCATAATGATAAACAGGTATTATCCTTGTGTTATCAAAATAATATTTAAACCGGTATACATGTTTCACCTCCGAGTTTTAAAACTAAAACAGTTTAAAGAAAGGGAGGTTATGAGAACTCACCTGCAGTCCTTAAGGTCAGTGTTCTCTAAAAGTGCGCGCTCGCGTGCGTAACCCAAGTCAACTCAACAATCTGTGATTATTGTGTATTTTATATTCGTAAGTACTTGCGTTTAATTTAGGTCATTTGACCATAAGTGTTTCTCTAACTCATTAGATATATATTCTTAACTTAGTTTACTCTCCTAAGTTAAGTTGTTACACTTAAGGTTTTTATTGTTTATCATCCCATAGAATAATTCAATTTTGATAGTTCTAAATTATTTTGTGACAGTATCTAATTGTTAGAAACTATGTGTGTTCCCATAGTTAGATATGCTGAAAGGAAAATGTATCTTCTTTTACACACACATCTTATATACATGCATGATAAACTCACTTTCCACCATCATTGTATAGTTTATAAAATTCCATTAAGTTTTAATAATATTAAGCCATTCTCAGAATTAAATCAAACAATATGCCTTTAACCTTTACACCACATTACTTAAAAAAAATGGTGAATGGTGTTCTTCATACATGCATGAATGTGTCCACGTATAAACATCCTTATATCCATGTTCATATACATTGAATTACCCCTAACCCCCCCCTAGAAACCCTAACCTTGAAGCGTTCAAGTGCGATTAGTCATTAGGGCAGCGAACCCTTTGGCTAACTCCATGGGTTCGGCACAAACAAGGGAAAGGGTTCGTGAGAGTTACATGGCATGGGTTCGCCCTTCTCAAGGGTTCGTGAGGCAGAATAGGGTTCGGTGGGGAACCAAGGTTCGTGGCCTCAACAGCAAAGTTCGGCCAGATGAAGGTTCGCTGGTCAAGCAGGGCGCAGAGGGTTCGGCAACCAGGCTGCCTGGTTCGCGAGCTGATGGCCTAGGGTTCGCCATCCAGAGTTCGTCACCTGGCTGAGAAGGGTTCGTTGCCAAGATGTGCATGGTTCGTGGTCCCTAGGGTTCGCCACCCTAGGGTTCGACTGATATTGTGTGAGGGTTCGGTGTTGGCGGCCCGTACAAGGTTCGTCCAGTCCCTTTAGGGTTCGGCCGACTGGTTGTACCCACGAATCATCACACCATCGTCTCCTCTTCGACCCACGACCTGCAACAACTTAACAATGTTCTTCCCAATATTCATCCTAGTTCGTTTTAGTGTTTTACAAGAGCTTTAATTTGGTTACAACAACAAACGATTAAGGATTCGTGGTTCACACCAAAAACCGAAAACAAGGCTTTAGATTTACCTCGAGATGCTGCGCAAATATAGGATTTCTTCGTATCCCCTTGTAGCTCTCGTCCACGCGGTCGTTTTGAGCCAAAGATCACCCGATTTCGTCAAGAAACAAAGAAGTTAGGCTAGAGAGAAGTTGGGTGGATTGTGAGTGACGAATTTGAGTGTTTAGTGAGAGAGTAAGTGTTGTGAAAATGAAAAAAGAAGAGGAAGAAGACTCTTCCTTATATCGCGTATTGTTCCCGTGCCCGGTCCCGTTTTTATCGCGATACAATATAATAAAACTCGGTTTTTCTCGTTAACTATATTAAATATAATGTGCTTAAATAATCATATGGTTTCATTATTTATCATTTTCTAAATAATCTTTGTCTCGTAGCGAATCTCGTTTCATACGCGTGAATTATAATAACATGCTCGTTTCTCTAACGTAACATATTTAAACAATAAATCGTTTTAAATAAATGAGTTTTATTTAATTAAAATAAGTTTAAATAGTTCGTATCGTAAAATAAATTCCGTTTTCGTTTCGTTAAATAATTATTTAAATAAATTAATTTATTCGAAAACATTTTTAGGTTGTGATTCCTAATAAACGTTTTAAGTTTCCATTTATTAAATTAATATCGTCATGTATTATTTATTCATCTCGTCGAAACGTGTTACTCGCGTACGTATTCGTAAAGATCGTCACCTTTGCGAATCCAACGCTTGTATCGTATTTCGATTCGATTTATGATTTATGGAATATCGTTTCAGAACATTATTCTTAATAATTATATTCGTGTGAATCGTCACCCACGCGAATACATTTATTAAGTTAATATTTCTGAATTAATATTCTCGTTTAAATGATATCCGTAACCTCACATCGCGTAATCAATTCTCATCATTAATCATCTTTAATATTATCATTTCCCAAACCAAAACCCACTAAACCCTAGTCACCGACACATCCATGATAGACCGAAATATGCATATATATAGGGCATATGTAAGGGTCAGTCGCAACTGCCCTAGCCACCGTCCCACCGCTATTTCGATAAACCATGACCATGGGTCCTTGACTACGTTTAGTAACCAGACTCAAACAAACTCCATCTCCATCCCAAATCTATTCTCAGACCATTAACTCATCAATAATAAAGCACTGCGATAAACACTACAGGCCTGTTTAGTTGAATTACAACTAAACTTCCTGTGGTTTACGCGTATAATAAATCGTAGTCATGCATACCAGTAACAGTGATAATATCAGTAGTAATGTCAATCAATAATTTCATAATCATTCATAATAAATAAATCTCCAGTCGTAACAGTACAATCGTACGGATGTACGGTCGTATGGACAACTGAAAGTACAGTGATGTTACAGTCTCCCTAGTTAAAGGAATTTCGTCCCGAAATTCAACTTGGAGTGACCGTAGTAAATAAATGTGGGTACTTAAGCTTCATCTGATCTTCCCGCTCCCATGTGAATTCTGGACCCCGCTTCGATTCCCAACGTA
Organism: Mikania micrantha; assembly: GCA_009363875.1. Lineage (NCBI taxonomy): Eukaryota > Viridiplantae > Streptophyta > Magnoliopsida > Asterales > Asteraceae > Mikania > Mikania micrantha. The sequence goes on along the minus strand of SZYD01001513.1, from coordinate 11,468 downwards.
CTTTGACAATTGGAATTCTACTGCGTTTGAGCTGTTTAACCTCACGATCCATTATCTCCACTGGTTTTTCAACAAAGTGCATGGTATCATCGATGCGGATGTCATCGAGTGGTACCTGAAGATCTTGATCAGCTAAGCACTTTCTTAGATTGGACACGTGAAACGTCGGGTGCACATTACTAAGTTCAGAAGGAAGTTCCAATTTGTAAGCAACCTTCCCGATCCGTTCAAGGATCTTAAAAGGGCCAACGTATCGTGGAGCAAGCTTCCCCTTCTTTCCGAATCGAACAACGCCCTTCCAAGGCGACACTTTGAGCAATACCATATCTCCCACTTCAAACTCTAAGGTTTTCTTCGTTTATCCGCGTAACTCTTCTGTCGACTGCGAGCAGCTAACAGATTGTCACGGATCTGGCGGATCTTGTCAGTCGTTTTCTGAATAATCTCGGGACCAGTGATCTGCGAATCGCCGACCTCAGTCCAACAAATAGGTGACCGACATTTCCTGCCATAAAGAGCTTCGAACGGCGCCATACCAATGCTCGCGTGATAACTATTGTTATACGAGAACTCAACCAATGGTAGATGGCTATCCCAATTGCCACCGAAGTCGATGACACAAGCTCTCAACATATCTTCCAATGTCTGAATCGTTCGCTCCGTTTGACCATCCGTTTGAGGATGATAAGCAGTGCTAAGATCCAGTCTTGTCCCAAGGCTTCATGAAGTGATTCCCAAAATCGTGCCGTGAAACGAGCATCACGGTCCGATATTATGCTTAAGGGAATACCATGTCGGCTAATGATCTCATCAATGTAGATACGAGCTAACTTCCGCACAGGGTAAGTTTCGCGTATCGGTAAGAAATGAGCCGACTTGGTCAATCTATCAACAATCACCCAGATACTATCTTTACCGTTCACGGTCGTGGGAGTTTAGTAATGAAATCCATAGAGATATTCTCCCACTTCCACATCGGTATCTCTGGTTGTAATAACAATCCTGAAGGTCGCTGATGTTCTGCCTTGACTTTAGCACAGTTAAGGCACTTAGACACATATTCAGCAATATCCTTCTTCATTCCAGGCCACCAGTACAAGCCCCTAAGGTCTTGATACATCTTATCAGAGCCCGGATGGATTGAGTAACGAGATTTATGAGCTTCATCCATAATCAGCATTCTCAGATCACCCCTGTTCGGTATCCACAACCGATTCAAATAATACATCAAACCGTCATCCTTAGTTTCCAATAAGATTTCAGCCCACAAGACATCTCATTTTTCAAGTTATCTTGAGCTAATGAGTGTTGTTGGGCTGTGAGAACATCATTACGGAGATTAGTGTGCACTCGGACACTATGAATCTGAACTTGACTTTTGCGACTAAGCGCATCTGCTACTACATTCGCTTTACCAGGATGGTAGCGAATTTCACAGTCATAATCATTCAACAGTTCAACCCATCTCCGTTGTCTCATGTTGAGCTCTTTCTGATTCAAGAATATGTTGCAAACTTTTATGATCAGTAAAGACTACACACTTGTGGTCCATAAAGATAATGTCTCCATATCTTCAAAGCAAACACGACTGCACCAAGTTCCAAGTCGTGCGTAGTGTAGTTCTTCTCATGAATCTTCAATTGTCTTGATGCATAAGCCACAACCTTTCCCGTTGCATGAGAACACAACCGAGACCTAAGTTGGATGCATCACAATAGACTACAAAAAAATCATTTCCATCAGGCAAGTGTCAAGACAGGAGCATCACAAAGTTTCTGCTTCAGAGTCTGAAATGCCTCTTCTTGCTTTGGTCCCCACTCGTATGGCCTATTTTTCTGAGTCAAAGCAGTGAGAGGGACAGCAATTCTGGAGAAATTCGATATGAACCGCCGATAGTAACCGGCAAGTCCAGGAACGATCGAATCTCCGTCGGTGTCTTCGGTGTACTCCAATTCTTCACAGCATCAATCTTTGCAGGATCCACGTGAACACCGTATTCGTTGACTATGTGTCCCAAGAATTGAACTTCCTTAAGCCAAAATTCACATTTAGAGAATTTGGCATACAGTCGCTCCTCTCTTAGAATCTCCAAAACCAACTTAAGGTGTTTCTCGTGTTCTTCTTAGTCTTTGAGTAGATCAGAATATCATCAATGAATATAATCACAAATTTATCCAAGTATGGCCTGCAAACACGGTTCATGAGGTCCATGAAAACCGCAGGTGCATTGGTAAGGCCGAAGGCATTACCAGAAATTCATAGTGGCCATATCTTGTTCTGAAGCTGTCTTGGGAATATCATCATCATGTACGCGAAGCTGATGATACCCAGACCTCAGATCGATCTTTGAAAACCATGCCGAGCCTTGAAGCTGATCGAAGAGATCATCGATGCGTCGGCAGTGGATATCGATTCTTGATAGTCAACTTGTTCAATTCGCGATAGTCGATGCACATCCGGAATGACCCGTCCTTCTTCTTGACAAACAGGACCGGTGCACCCCATGGCGAATGGCTCGGGCGAATAAACCCTTTATCGGTAAGTTCTTGCAGCTGACTCGCCAATTCTTGCAACTCCGAAGGCGCAAGTCTATAAGGAGCTTTGGCGACTGGGTTCGCACCAGGTACTAAGTCGATTCGGAACTCGACTTGACGTTCTGGTGGAAGACCCGGCAAATCGTCTGGAAAACTTCTGGAAAATCTCGTATCACTGGAACATCTTCAATCTTCTTTCCTTTCTCTTTCTTCTCCACAATATGAGCTAAGAATGCTATACATTTCTTCCTAAGGTACTTGTGTGCTTTAGTGCAAGACATTAGCTTAAGACCCTTTACTAGCAGTTTCTCCAAATATTCTCAAAGTTTCACCCGAAGATAAGGGAATACGTATATATTTCTCATGGCATACAATCTCCGCTTTGTGGTGGCTAACCAATCCATGCCTATGATAACATCAAAGCTACCAAGATGCATAGGTATAAGATCAATTGGGAAAACGTGATCATTTAAGTTCACAGTACATCCAATGATAATAGTGTCAATATCAATAGTGTTTCCGTCAGCCACTTCCACGTTAAACGGTTTATCTAAATATGTACGTGTTCTACCAAGCAAGCATTCGAAATCATATGAAACAAAACTCCTATCGGCACCAGAATCAAATAAGACAGATGCATAAGAGTTGTTGATCAGAAATGTACCGTTGACCACATCCTGGTTGGCTTGAGCAGCTGGAGCATTCAGTTGAAAAGCCCGGCCTCTTGCCACCCTTTGATTATTCCCGGTCAACTTGGGCATTGATTCCTGAAGTGACCCACTTCACCACACTCATAACAGGCTCTTGCCTGTGCTTGAGGTACCTGGCGAACGGGTACAGCTGGTATAGGTTGTGTATGAGGAGCTGGCAGTGCAAGCGGTGCATGTTGCAACCTTTGTGCTTGCGGTGCACTCCGACAAACATTAGAAAAGTGACCAAATTTGCCACAGTTGTTGCAGACGCGACAGGCAATTGGGTGCGTGATGATAACGGCAGGTATACACTGAGGAGTGTTCCCAGTGAATTCCTGGCAGTTGAATTGTTTGATGATTGCTGCGCAGACTTTGCAGCAGGTACAGTGACCATGAAGTTCCGATTCTTCTCTTCTTGTTGTGCTTTTGGACGAGCTAGCAGCTTCAGACTTGACTTCAGCTTTGACTTCTTTTGCAGTAGTCTTGGTGTCAGTCTTTTTATATCCCTTCCGAGTAAGCGTTCCATTCCTCACGTGATTATCAGTAAGAGTTGCAGATAATCGGATTGCAGCCTCAAGTGTTTTGGGATTGCTCCCATAGACTGTATCCTGAATCTGCACCGGCAGCCCGCCGATATACTTCTCAATCGCCCTCTCCAAGGTGTCACCATATGAGGTACCAGTAAGCTATACTCATGAACTGAGTATTGTAGATGATGTTTTCTCCACTATCTTGTTTGAGTTCCCAGAACTCAGTCTCAAGCTTCCTCATTTCGCTTCTAGGACAGAATTCAGTGGTCATCAGAGTCTTGACCTCTGTCCATGTCAGTGCTAAGGCAGCATCTACTCCCCTAGTTCGCTTTTCCCCATTCCACCAAGTCAGTGCTCTCTTTTGGAAAACACTGGTGGCATAGCGAACTTTCAGATTCTCAGGGCATTCGCTGTTGATGAAGGTGTTCTCCATACTCTCAACCACTGCAGCAGACCAGTGGCTGATTCAGCACCGTAAATTTCAGGGGATTGCAGGAATTGAAGTGTTTGAATGTGCAAGTTGTCTGGTTTGCACCACCTCGGTTCTGGTTGATGTTTTGGTTGGCCTGAGTCACTGGTTCACCAACCCTGATAAGGTTAGCTAACTCTTGCATGCCAGGGTTGGCATTAGCGTTAGCAGCCTCAGCGTTTGTGTCATCTCCGTTGTGACGGCGAGGCGGCATGTTTCTGAAGGAAATAGAAACATGTTACTACCGTTTACAACGTAAATCATACAAACAATGTCTAAATGAGTTCTTCAGACAATTAGGATTACATATAGGAACTATATTTATCTCCTATCTGTCATTAAACTCAAAATGTGTTATAATTTCCTATTATTATTCTAAGTGTCCTAGTTGGTCATAACTAGTGTCAACTAACTATTTCCTAGGTCCTATACATTCCTCACTCTATACTAACACTGACAACCTCCCAATGCAATGCAACAAGCTTATATATAGGGCATATGCAGAGGTAGATCGCAATCTCCCCTACACCGTCCCACCACCGTTCCATTGCACTACGATTATGCCATTGCTAGTGTGTAGAGTGTGTCATGTATTTCACCATAATTCTCACTTCACAAAACTTATCCTTAATAGGATAATTTTGAGTGAAGTGATCTCTAGTTCCCTTGGACAATTAGGTTTACCTAATGTCTAAGTTCACCTGACATGTAGGCTTGCCTATTTCTAAGTTCACCTAATGTCTAAGTTCACCTGACATTAAGTTCCCCCAACTGTCTAAGTTCACTAAAATTCATATCAATTCCAATGTCAATAATCATCATTAAGGGTTCATATCATCACGAAGTGCTCTTATTGTCACTAGGTGTTCATATCTTCCCTATAGTTAATCTCATCCAGTGTCCATACCATCACTAAGTGTTAGTATCATCACTATGCGTTTATATTATCATCAAGTGTCTATATCATCTCCAAATCCATATCACATCACTAATCGCTCATTATCGTTCGTTAATCCTATGCACCCTACGTGTCCAATCTGTGTGTTTCATAAGTGAGTTTATAAACATCATCAAGTATAATCATCCATGAACCAATCCCAGTCAATCCCAAAAAATATATCATCAACAGTCCACAATCAATCCTCTCAACCATTCCTAGTAAGGTCCTAATAATATCCTATGTTCCTGACACTGACAGACCCCCAATATAATACAAATGGTATATGTATAGGGCATATGTAGGGGTCAGTCGCAAACTGCCCCAGCCACCGTCCCACCACCTTTGTAGTATACCACGAGTGTGTCCTTGTCTGGAGTTTATAGATCAAACAAATAATTCCTAAGGGAATAATTCCTAAGGCATTTAATTTCCTAAGCAGGTAATTTCCCAAACGGGTAGTTCCACATTCTTCAATACTGACATCCACCCAATGTACCGTAAATGGTATATATATAGGGCATATGTAAGGGTCAGTCGCAACTGCCCTAGCCAACGTCCCACCACCTTTACGATACACCACGTGCATGTCCTTATCGAATCATTAGGGCACACGTAAGCAAGAAATTATAAGCAACATATGTAATCAGATGTATATCAGAAGTTCAGTTAACATGTAATAAAACATAAGCATGAAATCCTGAGTATACTAACTAGTGTATGAATTAATTCATACTAGGGTATCCTATGGTTATAGACTAGGTCAACCATTTCTAGTAACCTAATTCCCTATAACCCAGGCTCTGATACCAATCTGTAACACCCCGACCGACGGCGGAATCATCGGGATGCCACGAGGGATGTGTAGATTGTTCAAAAGCTCGTGGGCATCTAAATCAAATCATCATATATCATTTAATCAACCACAATAATTACACAAAATCATGTTCATCATGAATCAAATACATCAAATACACAAAAGATTTAGTTAAACTAACTAAACTCTAATCGCCAGAAATTTAGTTAATTAACTAAGTCCAAGAATCCTATATGATGATGATGTCCAAAATAGAAGAGATCATCTCTTCATCCTACTTGTCTCCATCACCTGAAACATGTAAGAAATCAAGTGTCAACTACAAAAGTAGTTGGTGAGTAATCATAAGTTTTTATATTTAAAAATGTTTTAGTAAAAATGAGTTTGAAAGTTTATGCTTAAAAGGTTTTATAAAATGCTTTGTTTAAAACGGGTAATAAAACTTATGATCTTCTTGAGAAAATCCATATGAATACCTGTATGAGATAATCCAACACACATCCATCAATTCAACAGCCAAACACATACACAATCACATAACCACATAACCAAATCAATCATAGCCAATCACAAATAATCATAATCAAATATAGGCAATCAATCCACAACAAATCAACAAACTCAATCAATCATATTCTCAATCAATGTTCGTGACTATACATGATTCCTTATGTATTTAACAAAGTTAGTTAGATACATGAATCATGGAGTGGTCGCTAACCACGTGACAATACATGAAGTCAAAGCAATTAACCGAAGTCAAGAGCAATACTTCACGGATGTGGAAACCCTCCACGTGACAATACATGAAGTCAAAACAAATAACCGAAGTTAAAAGTAATGATTTCACGGAGTATGAGACAATACATGTAATCTTTGTTATTCACCGAAGTCAATAACAATGTTTACACGGATTTATAATAATCAGATAATCCATAATAATGATAATTCATAATAGTGAATATCATAATGATAAACAGGTATTATCCTTGTGTTATCAAAATAATATTTAAACCGGTATACATGTTTCACCTCCGAGTTTTAAAACTAAAACAGTTTAAAGAAAGGGAGGTTATGAGAACTCACCTGAAGTCCTTAAGGTCAGTGTTCTCTAAAAGTGCGCGCTCGCGTGCGTAACCAAAGTCAACTCAACAATCTGTGATTATGGTATTTTATATCGTAAGTACTTGCGTTTAATTTAGGTCATTGACCATAAGTGTTTCTCTAAACTATTAGATGTTATATTCTTAACTTAGTTTACTCTCCTAAGTTAAGTTGTTACACTTAAGGTTTTATTGTTATCATCCCAAGAATAATTCAATTTTGATAGTTCAAAATTATTTTGTGACAGTATCTAATTGTTAGAAAACTATGTGTGTTCCCATAGTTAGATATGCTGAAAGGAAAATGTCTTCTTTTACACACACATCTTTATACATGCATGATAAACTCACTTTCCACCATCATTGTATAGTTTATAAAATTCCATTAAGTTTTAATAATATTATTAGCCATTCTCAGAATTAAATCAAACAATATGCCTTTAACCTTTACACCACATTACTTAAAAAAAAATGGTGAATGGTGTTCTTATACATGCATGAATGGTCCACGTTATAAACATCCTTATATCCATGTTCATATACATTGAATTACCCCTAACCCCCCCCCCTAGAAAACCTAACCTGAAGCGTTTCAAGTGCGATTAGTCATTTAGGGCAGCGAACCCTTTGGCTAACTCCATGGGTTCGGCCAAACAAGGGAAAGGGTTCGTGAGAGTTACATGGCATGGGTTCGCCCTTCTCAAGGGTTTCGTGAGGCGAATAGGGTTCGGTGGGGAAACCAAGGGTTCGTGGCCTCAACAGCAAAGTTCGGCCAGATGAAGGTTCGCTGGTCAAGCAGGGCGCAGAGGGTTCGGCAACCAGGCTGCCGGTTCGGAGCTGATGGCCTAGGGTTCGCCATCCAGAGTTCGTCACCTGGCTGAGAAGGGTTCGTTGCCAGATGTGCATGGTTCGTGGTCCCTAGGGTTCGCCACCTAGGGTTCGACTGATATTGTGTGAGGGTTCGGTGTTGGCGGCCCGTACAAGGTTCGTCCAGTCCTTTAGGGTTGCCGACTGGTTGTACCCACGAATCATCACACCACTGTCTCTCTTCGCCCACGACCTTCAACAACCTTAACAATGTTCTTCCCAATATTTCATCCTAGTTCGTTTTAGTGTTTTACAAGAGCTTTAATTTGGTTACAACAACAAACGATTAAGGATTCGTGGTTCACACCAAAAACCGAAAACAAGGCTTAGATTTACCTCGAGATGCTGCGCAAATATAGGATTTCTTCGTATCCCCTTGTAGCTCTCGTCCACGCGGTCGTTTGAGCCAAAGATCACCCGATTTCGTCAAGAAACAAAGAAGTTAGGCTAGAGAGAAGTTGGGTGGATTGTGAGTGACGAATTTGGTGTTAGTGAGAGAGTAAGTGTTGGTGAAATGAAAAAGAAGAGGAAGAAGACTTTCCTTATATCGCGTATTGTCTCCCGTGCCCGGTCCCGTTTTATCGCGATACAATAATAAAACTTGGTTTTTCTCGTTAACTATATTTAAATATAATGTGCTTAAATAATCATATGGTTCATTATTTATCATTATTTCTAATAATCTTTGTCTCGTAGCGAATCTCGTTTCATACGCGTGAATTATAATAACATGCTCGTTTCTCTAACGTAACATATTTTAAACAATAAATCGTTTTAAATAAATGAGTTTTATTTAATTAAAATAAGTTTAAATAGTTTCGTATCGTAAAATAAATTCCGTTTTCGTTTTCGTTAATAATTATTTAAATAAATTAATTTATTCGAAAACATTTTTAGGTTGTGATTCCTAATAAACGTTTTAAGTTTCCATTTATTAAATTAATATCGTCATGTTATTATTTATCATCTCGTCGAAACGTGTTACTCGACGTATTCGTAAAGATCGTCACCTTTGCGAATCCAACGCTTGTATCGTATTTCGATTCGATTTATGATTTATGGAATATCGTTTCAGAACATTATTCTTAATAATTATATTCGTGTGAATCGTCACCCACGCGAATACATTTATTAAGTTAATATTTCTGAATTAATATTCTCGTTTAAATGATATCCGTAACCTCACATCGCGTAATCAATTCTCATCATTAATCATCTTTAATATTATCATTTCCCAAACCAAAACCCACTAAACCCTAGTCACCGACACATCCATGAAGACCGAAATATGCATATATATAGGGCATATGTAAGGGTCAGTCGCAAACTGCCCTAGCCACCGTCCCACCGCTATTTCGATATAAACCATGACCATGGGTCCTTGACTACGTTTAGTAACCAGACTCAAACAACTCCATCTCAAATCCCAAATCTATTCTCAGACCATTAACTCACATAATAATAAAGCACTGCGATAAACACTACAGGCCTGTTTTAGTTGAATTACAACTAAACTTCCTGTGGTTTACGCGTATAATAAATCGTAGTTCATGCATACCAGTAACAGTGATAATATCAGTAATGTCAATCAATAATTTCATAATCTTATAATAAATAAAATCTCCAGTCGTAACAGTACAATCGTACGGAATGTACGGACGTACGGACAACTGAAAGTACAGTGATGTTACATATGAAATGGTGCGTGCAACTAAAAGGAAAGAATAGGAGTTGATGGAATTTGCAAGAACAAGCTAGCTGATTTAAAACTTCCCATTACTTTTGAGTGAAGTGTGGCTACTGCTGTTTACCCTTAACAGAGTTTTAATTGCCAAAAAGACACTATAAAACATGTTATGAATTGCTTCAGAATCGGAAGCCTAATTGGAAGACTTGGAATCTTTGGGGGCTCCTTGTACAAAGCTGAAGAAGGATTCAAAATTTAATTCTAAAGTTGAAGAGGGTTCTTTCTCGGCTATAGTCTTCCAAAACCAAACGTGTTTTTATTAAATGTACGGGTGTTGTGGAATTGTGGTATTATGTTGATGTCCAACGACATACACCTTATAACAAATGGGAAAGGAGATTGTGTGACAACACGCGAATCAAGTTATATTTAAAACTTTAATTACGATGCATTTTGTTATATGTTTCGATTAAACCCACTTCTTAGAAACATTAGTAGAGAAATTATGTCATTAGTTGAGAACCAAAAGAACACCCATGCCATAAAGGTTAGAAACAAAGAATCCTTCTATGAAACATAATATACCTATGTGACACAATGAGTGAAAAATAAGCAAAACAATGATTTTCATGCATGCTTAAATTTATGATAATTATATTATCTAAGCAAAACTACTTCTAATAAATAATTATCATATTAAAATTTGTATGTATGTCACGAATACACACACATACATCTTTTGTTGGGTGATTATAGGAACATGCAACTATAAATGATTTCAGGCATAGATTAACCCATTTAAAAACACCACTCTTTACATTATTTATATATATATATATTGGCATGTAACGTTCCAATTATATACATGCACTCATTAAAAATGTTATAACTCAACAAAATACAAGCCTAATATATGTATACACATACATGCATACGTGCGACACACCCATATATACACCATGCATAGATTATTTAGGTAAATCAAACACAACTCTTTTACACTTCTAGATATATTTTATATACAAGACACACATATATATATATACACATACACGGTTCATATGCACACACAGTGTACACAACCACAAGACAACAAAAGTAATACATAATCCCACACTTTCACCTTATTTCCAACAATCCATCCCTTTCCTCTCTTCCCCACACACATCAACCACTCACCCTCTTCTTTTTCTACACACCACCGCCCCAACCCCTCTCCTCTCTCTCTCCCTATATTCGGCCAAACCCCATCCCACACACACTTCATTCCATTTTCTTTGAAAATCAAGAATTCCATCAAACACTCTCTCTTCTCCTCTCCTTGGCCGACGGTTCAGCCCTCCCCCACCAAGGAAAGTCGACGGTTTAGAGGTCCAAGCAAGAAGCCACTACGAGTTCAAGGTTCGAGTGGCAACAAGGTTGGCTATACACTCTCTAAAACCTTCTATCTACTCCTTTCTCCCCCTACAAACTCGGAAACAGCCATCCTAAAACTCTTTTTCTTGACACTCTAAACCATTGAAATGATGGCCAAAAACTTCTAAGTGCGAAAACACACATGCATGTACATGCATGTGTGAAAATTCGATCCTTCTAACAAAAACCATGATTTTCGCTACAATGACCATTACATCTTCTAAGAAATCAATTTTAATACCTTTCTAAAACACCCAACTCTATGGGGGACGAGTATTAGATCCATGCATACACATGCAAGCTTTGCATGTGTAAATCCATAAGTGGAAGCTCCTAACTTCCATTTTCGTATGTAGCATGAACTCTAAATCCATTCTATGCATTCTACATTTCTTAACAGCCCTAATATCATCTTG